>CAUJNA010000042.1:118573-231670 GCA_963377175.1 Effrenium voratum | reverse complement strand
AGAGCGCTGTGCCGAGGGCCGTAAAGGCGGGCCCGGCGCGCTCGGGCTGGCAAGTGACATAAATGTCATCCAAGTACGCGTATACAAGTCCTCCCCCGGGGTTAAAGCCGCGTGCGCTTGGAGCAGAGCGGGATGGTGGGGGCAGATGCTCGCAGTCGCAGCGCAGGGAGCGTTCGCCGCGAGCCTCTGCCAACTCCCCACCGACGTTGGCGACGCGTACGCCAGCGCGCCGCTGGAGGGCGATGTCCTGTCCGACGCCCGTTGGGCGCCGGGGTGTTTACCAGTTTACTGGTTGATTGCTTGCAGCCAGGCAGGTTAATTAGCCAGCATGTACGGGAGAGAGACCGTCGCAGCTAGACAGCTTTTGGGGACATGTTTTCTTTTGAGGGACACCCCAATAACTAAAGGGCCCAATTTTTTGAAAAAATAAACATTTTGGGGCGCAGCCAGGCAGGTCAGGTAGCCAGCTTGTGATTGACTGCTGGACAGTCCAGTGCTCGAGAAGGCAGTGTGGGTTTCAAGACAGCCAGGGAAAGGAAGGCAGCCAGCAGTCAGCCAGCAGGGCACAGCTAGGCAGAAAACTCAGACCGACAGCATTTTGCGGCAATGCAGCCAGACTTGTGGCCGGGATGGACACACCGAGCAGTCCTTGCACAGCTTGGTGCAGGTCCTTGGACCCCAGCCAGATGGCCATCTTGCGCCAGATGTTGGAGAACAGCCAGGATAGGGATACAGATCAGACATTGGTCTAATTCAGAATGGCGATTGTTTATCAAGCATCACATGCGTTTTATCAAGCATTTCCTTGATGACAAGGCCGAGTCTAAGAAGGCTGCAAGGAGTGAACAGACAGTCCAGGATGCCCCTCAGCAGTCAGAAGCTTCTCTGGGGCCACTGCTTTGTCCATCCCGTGCTTGGCAAGAGCAGCCCTGGCTTCCTCCTCTGCCTCCTATCTTCTCTCCTCTGCAGCCTGCTCCTCTCTCTGCCTGGCCTGCTGACCAGACAAGCCGTGGCTTGCTTGCCTGTCTGGCGTCTTGCCGAACAAGTAGTCCAGTCTGCAAAACACTGGCTTGCCGCTGCCCATGCTCTGCTGCACTGGAACCATCTGCCTACTACTGCCTGGGCTGGGCAAAAGCTCCTGCTGACTAGGAGGAGTAACCGCCACTGCCTGCCCCTGGCTTGGCGAGCTGGCGGCTCCGGTCTTGCTGGGCGGGGTTTCAAATGAAGATTGCCTCTTTTGGGCGACCTCTTGCGGCTGGAAAGCGGAAGAGAGGCAGGCCACCAGGAGCCAAGACTAGCTGGAGGGCAGTCCCTGGCTTGAGGAAGAAGAGGGCAGAGGTCAGCGCAGCCGGCAAGCTCAGCCTAGTTCAGGAGCTAAAAAAGATGGAGACAGCCACAGGCAGCAAAGCAGCAGCCAAGCAGCACCTGCGGCGGCACTACAAAGTCAGCCATAGCTTTGCCAGTCGGCTAGCCAAGCCGAGCGAGCAGGAGAGGCTGGCAGACTTTGTGCAGATGAGGAGCCTCGGCAAGACCGCGCTGAGACAGCAAGGCAGCCACTTGGGCTTTGCCTGGATGCAGTGGCGAGGCCCCGGCAAAAGAATGCCGAAGACACTAGGGCCACGCTTGGCAAGACAGACAGGCATAGGCAGGTCTGGAGAGAAAGCCAGACTTCAGGTTGCGTGGAGGCTTTGGGATGCTTTGCTAGAGGCAGCAGCCAGCCCCACCCCTCGAGAAGACCTGCCAGTCAGCGATGTGGAGGCTTGGCTCATGGACAGGAAGAACACCTGGATCACAATGTCAGATCAGGTGCCAGTCTGGTTGAAGCCAGCCGCAGCCAAAATGGTGGCCAGCCTGGTTCGCCTCAGACCAGCAAGAGCAGCAAATAGTCAGCCAGATCAAAGCTAGCCAGGCTCAACTGAAGCCAGGCCATTTTTTCTGCTAGAACAAGGCCTTGCACTGGGCTGGCGTTCCACATCCTAACTAACAAGGACAGCCAGGCAGAAATGATCTTCTGTAGCCTGATCGGGACAAGCCCAGTGCATCCTTGCGTTTTGGGAACAGCCTTGGAAGCAGAGAGTCAGACAGCAAGGGGGAACAGTCTTTTGGGGAACCCACCAGACCACCTAAAAAAAGGACACCATTAAAAACAAATGCAGGTCAGGCAGACAGCTTGTGCTTGGAGACGTGTGTTTTGGGATTGTTTCTTTTGGGGAACAGCCCACCTAAAAAAAGACCTTAAAACCAAAAAACAGGTCAGGCAGACAGCTTGTGCTTGGACACGTGTGTTTTGGGATTGTTTCTTTTGGGGAACAGCCCACCTAATAAATAAGCTCAGGCGATATCCCCAACAGCACCACACCCTCCCAGAATCGATTCCTCGCGGAACGCACCGCGACCGGTTTTGCTAAGGATGCCGTGTTGTAACTTTGTAAAGCAAAGCTAAGAGTGACAGCGCAATCGGGGCCCGATCGGGGCCCGAAGGCGCAAACGGGGCCCGATCGGGGCCCGACGGTGCAATCGGGGCCCGATCGGGGCCCGACGGCGCAAACGGGGCCCGATCGGGGCCCGACGGTGCAATCGGGGCCCGATCGGGGCCCGACGGTCCAATCGGGGCCCGACGCCGCAAATCGGGCCCCGACCGGGCGCGATGTGTCCCGTGGTGCAAGCGGGCTGCCACCAACCCCAGCCACATATTATAGCTCAACGCCGGTTTTTTGTATCCAGCAAAACTAGGCCATGCCAGCTTGTGGTACAGTTGACGCGGCCCGACTGAGTCCGGCCCCGATCGGGTCCCGACGGCGCAATCGGGCCCGATCGGGCCCCGACGGTGCAATCGGGGCCCGATCGGGGCCCGACGGTCCAATCGGGGCCCGACGCCGCAAATCGGGCCCCGACCGGGGCGCGATGTGTCCCGTGGCGCAAGCGGGCTGCCACCAACCCCAGCCACATATTATAGCTCAACGCCGGTTTTTTGTATCCAGCAAAACTAGGCCACGCCAGCTTGTGGTACAGTTGACGCGGCCCGACTGAGTCCGGCTCCGATCGGGGCCCGACGGCGCAATCGGGCCCGATCGGGCCCCGACGGTGCAATCGGGCCCCGACGGCGCATTGCCCGACCTGTGCCCGGTGAACCTCGCACACTTTCCTCAGGGCTGCCCCATAGCTTTTGCAGAACCTGGTGGAAACCTCGTGGAGCGTTTTTGGAACCCAAAGCCTACGCCATACTCAGTAATGCCAAGCATTTACTCTGCTGCGCAGTGAGAGTCCCGCAGCAACGTGATTTGATTTGCAACAAAGCCAACACTTCGGGCCGCACTGCCTGAAGAAGTGAGCAAGTGACAAAACATTGAAAGTGTGCTGAGAACCATGAACTTCGGTTTTGCTTAGTGTTCCGCCCATGAGCAAGGCGATCTTCTGAGCAAACGACGGGCGCACGACATATTGTTTTTCTTTAGGGCAAACCATGGAACCTTGCGAAACCTTTGTGGAACCTTTTGGTGCCTTGTGGAACCCTTGTGAGGGGAAGGGGCGCGAGTCAGCTTAGTCAGCTTTGGGGGGTTGTGCAGCGCAAAGGGAAGGGGCAGCTTTGGGGGGGGTGTGAAGGGGAAGGGGCGCGAGTCAGCTTAGTCAGCTTTGGGGGGGCGCAAAGAGGAAGGGGCGCGAGTCGTTCCAGCATGGTTTTACCAGGATCTGCGAGGGTGGTTTGCCCTGCAGGGTGGTCCGGGGTGGTTTGAGGTAAGGTTCCACAAGATTTCTCCACCAGTGTTCCGCCAGTGTTCCACCAGGTTCTGCAAGGGCTGCAGGGTGGTCCGGGGTGGTTTTTGAGAAGGTTCCACAAGGGTTCCGCCAAAGGTTCCAGCATTGTTGCACCAGGTTCAGAGTTCCGCCTTGTGGAACCTTACATCAAACCTCGCAGAACCTGGCGGAATTTGGTGAAACGTTGGTGGAACCCTGGTGGAACCCTCCTGGTGGAACCTTGCCTCAAACCACCCCGGACCACCGCTGCCCTTGCAGAACCTGGTGGAACCGTGGTGGAACCCTGGTAGAACCCTGGTGGAACCTTGCTTCAAACCACCCCGGACCACCCCGCAGCCCTGGAACTTTCGTGGAACCTTACCTCAAACCGCAGCCCTTGCAGGACCTGCCCTGTGTTGTGTGGAACCCTCGTCTCGTGGAACCGAACCCTGGTGGAACCCTGGTGGAACCTTGCCTCAACCACCCCGGACCACCCCGCAGCCCTCGCAGAACCTGGTAGAACTCTGGTGGAACCGTGGTGGAACCCTGGTAGAACCCTGGTGGAACCTTGCCCCAAACCACGCCGGACCACCCCTTGCAGAACCTGTGGAACCCTGGTGGAACCGTGGTGGAACCCTGGTGGAACCTTGCCTCAAACCACCCCGGACCACCCCACAGCCCTTGCAGAACCTGGTGGAACCCGCCTGGTGGAACCTTGCCTCAAACCACCCCGGACCACCCCGCAGCCCTCGCAGAACCTGGTGGAACCCTGGTGGAACCCTGGTGGAACCCTCGTGGAACCTTACCTCAAACCACCCCGCACCACCCCGCAGCCCTCGCAGAACCTGGTGGAACTCTGGTGGAACCCTCGTGGAACCGTCGTGGAACCTTACCTCAGGGCTGCCCCGGACCACCCCGGACCCTATCTGGGCTGAGACCCCAAAGCTTTCAGCTGTTGGGGAAAAAAGGACCCCATTAAAAAAAAGAAACAGGTCAGGCAGACAGCTTGTGCTTGGAGACGTGTGTTTTGGGATGGTTTCTTTTTGGGAACAGCCCACCTAAAAAAAAAACCCATGTAAAAAAAAGGCAGGTCAGGCAGACAGCTTGTGCTTGGAGACAGCGAGGCAGTGTGTTTGTTTGCGACCAGGCAGGTTAGCCAGCATGTACGGGAGAGAGACAGTGGCAGCTAGACAGCTTTTGGGGACATGTTTTCTTTTGAGGGACACCACCCCAATAAAGGACCCGATAAAAAATAGGCAGGTAGCTAGCGATAGCTGTTTTAGACAGGTCAGGTAGCCAGCGATAGCTCGAGCCAGACAGCTGCCATGGCAGACCAGGCCAGCCAGACAGTTTTTCCCTCACTGCTTTGCTGTCACTTCTGCCTTGCCCTGGCAGGCAGTGCCAGCGGAGATCCAGCGCGAGGCAGACCTTGGAAACGAAGACAGCCAGACAGTGTGCATTTTTCTGTTTTGTCACAATCAGTTCTGCTCAGGTTTTCGTGGATGTGGCTCAGCCAGCCCAAGGAAGAGAGGACAGCAATTGTTTTTCGGTTGAATTAAACACTTGCAGAGCCTGGCAGGAAGCGCAAGTCCTCAGACAGATCCTGGCAGAGCTGCAGTGGCAGTCAGCCAGCATGCAGGCGATGCAGGCTGGATGTGCTTTGCGGTTTCAGAGAGCAGCCAGTCTTGATCTTGAGACAGGATGGCCTTGCTCGAGTCAGAGAGGAAGCCTGCGGACTAGGCAAGCAGGCCACATGCAGTGAGAGGAGACAGGACTGGCACTAAAGTTCTGTTTCACAAACAGTAAAGACAGCCAGCCATACAGTCCCTGCTTTGCACGACAACTACTTTGGCTTCTGGGGCGACTCCTTGCGCCACCTGGAGCAAGCCGAGGAAGAACAGACTGAGACAGGCCGCAGTCAGGCAGTCAGGCAGTGGTGGAAGCAGGAAATCTGGGTGAGAGCCAGACAGGCTGGACCACCTTTTTCGTGGATCGCCCTTAGCCTCCGGGCATAGGTGAGCCACACAGAAAGGCAGCCAGTCTGCCTCGAAAGCGCCCCTGCAATATGTGTGTATATATATATATGTATGTATATGCAGTTGTTTGACATATGATGCTAATTAGCTGTTGTTGATGTGGTTGTTTTTTGTTTGAGCTGCACTGCTGGGAGTGCTTCTTTTGGAGCCAGCCAAGCAAGACAGAGACAGCTAGGTCAGCCTAGCTGGGTGCAGCTAGCCAGGCAGGCAAGGCAGCCAGGGCGGAGTAAGTGTGGTTTGGGTCCCCATAACCCCTACAAAAAGAGGGACAGCCAGGCAGAAAGGATGTTTCGTAGTTTGTCGGGGCAAACCCAGGACAGAGCTCTGCCCAGGCAGTCAGACCAGACAGACCGCAGCCAGGGCCAGGTGACAAACGCAGCCAGCCAGGGAGTCAGGGACAGCCAGGGACAACAGAGTCAAGAACAACCTTTTGGGGAACCCACCAAAAGAACCCAACCTTTTGAGAAACCAGCTTTTGGGGAAGCAACCTTTTGGGGAATTGAGGAACCCACCTTTTGAAAAGTGAGGCTGGAAGCTTGCAAAAACTGCCCCCTAATAAGGATTCCAAGACTTTAGTATTGGTTTAGTATTGGCGCAATGGAAAATCAATTGCGCGGAGTGGAAATCTGGTCTCGGGCCCCGGATTTGCATTTATTATTAATGGGGGTCATGTATTAACAAGGGGGGGAGATTATACCTAAATAAAGCTAAGCGTTTCCATACAACAAAAGCTCTGATCTTTATTTTTTTCAGGGGCAAGCTTTCTGTTCAAGCTGGCTCATTCTACATCTTGATTCTAATTCCATCAGGCCCCAAAGTTATTAAGTGCTTCCCTTCATCAAATTCTTTATCTAGAAGCCAACACAACTTGACCCTGCCAGAAAGGCTACTCCCCATGAAGCCTCATGCGCTACATAATCCAGGACAAATAAAGCTAAACTGATTCCCACTGGTTTTTATTTGGTCTCGCGCCTTTTTCCGTCTGCCCGTCCACTGGCTCACCCCCTAGAAACCCCTTCTTAATAGTGCCCCCGGGCACTGGAGGACTTAGGCTGTTGCTGTGGAGGCCAGCCTCCCCACACGCAGCGCTGTTGCTGACCCGGTCAGCGTTCGGGCACAGGCAGCCGGGTGCACTCGGGCGCTTCGGAGTACCGGAAGTCAGTAAGGACGTCACTGACATCCGGCGCGGGCCCGTCAAGGTTGTGTGCACCGGCGCCGGGCAAGGCGAGAAGGCTGCTGGCATACGCACGCGCGGCGGCAAAAGAAATGAGGGCCGACCACCGGGCACGGTATGCTGCGGCATAAGAGGCTTGCACGTCATCTGGCACAGAGCGGGCGCGGGCCCGGGCAAGCGAGCTGACAAACTGTGCGGCCTCAGCGTTTCAGCGGCCACCAACTTCAAGTCCGACAACGACAAGGCGGCAGCGATGAGACGAAAGGATCTCACAGTAAATCCTCTCCTTGGCTCGCCGAGCAAAGCGGAGCGCGGCTCCCTCGACGCGGCGCTGGAAAACCCGCGCGTGCCCGGTTGAGTCCAGGGGAGACTAGGGTCGTGTCAGCCGCAAGCTGCACGGGAAGGTCATTGGGGGTAAGCTCGATTCCCCTGTCATCAAGGCAGGCAAGAGGAGCCCGCAGGCGCCGGAGTAGGAGCACGCGAAAGAGCGGGGGCTCAAGCGACAACTCCGGAGCAAGGAAGACACGGGAAGCAAAGAGGCGCACGAGGCGGGCGCGAGCCGGCGCGCGAGCTCAGGGCGAAGCTGTCGTCGACAGCGCGGGAGGCGGCACGTTGCCACCCCCTGGTCCGGTCTTCCGAGGAGTCCTCGTCAAGGACAGGTTCAGGCGGGCCCTCCCTGGTAATGCTAGCCCACGGCGGCGGATCGAACCCAAGGTCAAGGAGCCGTTGGCGAGCGCAGAGAGCGCGCGCTGAAGCGGAGTCGGGCTGAGGGGACTCGAGCTGAGGCAGGAGAGTGGCGAAAACGTCGGGCGCCCGGACGGCAAGGGAAGGCAAACTATCCGCCCAAAATGCCCGAAACGCGGCTGCGCGGCGCTGTCGGGCAGGTTGGGCCGCTCAAACTGTAGAAGGTTCGCCAAGCAGTGGAGGAGGGAACGGTCGTGTTCAGCCGCAATTGCTCAGGGGGCAGGACGCGTAGGACGTGGTGGGCGCGGGCAAAGGCGCGGTAAAGGAGCAACAACCAAGCAGCCTGGAAATCCGGCAGGCCGGGGAGCGGCAAGCAAACATGATGCACACATGTATTGCTGGGTGCCACATTCACTTAAAGCAAAGGGGGCGCGGGCGTCACAGCATTATGGAACAAGTCGTGCAAACTGAGCGTGGGCTCAGCAGCGCAAGCGCCAATGCAAAAACAAGCGCAACCGCGGAGTGAGGGGTACAACCACCATCACTCATGAAAACAATCGATCCAACAGCCGAGGCCCTTCCAGGTTCTCAAAGCAATGGCCTCTGCAGTAAAAATGACGCAAAGCGCTATGATGAAGGTGCTACATTCGCCCAAAGCACGGGGTAACACCGCCATTGCAAAAATGTCGCGCATCAAACCACGCCAGCCTGGAGCGGGCAGCGCAAGCGCGATTGCAAAAAATCGCGCAACCGTTGGGCGAGGGGCACAACCACCATCACCCGTGGCAAAAAGGATTTGCTTGAAGTCCCAGACGGCCTCTTGTGACCAGCGCCTTGCAAAAAGCAACGAAAATGATTTTCTTTTTCCTCCGCACGCCTGTTTTTTTCTCCGTCCAGCGGCAGTGAGACCCATCATTTACAAAAGGCACCGCCCCATCCCACATCAACATCACAAAGACCAAAATCAAAATTCAGCCGTGCTGATTCGGCGGTGGGCGGCGGCGCCCTACTTTGCCCGGCGCAAGTTAGCTAGAAGGATGTCCCGGCAAAGGGCGGCGGGCTCAGCAGGCTGGAAAGACAGGACTTCAGACGGCAGAGCCAGAAGTACCGGCCCGGTCAGAACTGCCAGCAGGGTCGCGCGCCGCAGGGCCGTGTGCGTCCTGAGGGGGGGGCAGGTCGAGGCCGGTGTCCGGCGGCAAGGAGCGCCGCACGTCAAGGAGCAGTTGGGTCCAGCACCCGTCCTGGAAGGCTGCAAGTCCTTCCACTCCTGCTTACGGAGCCGGCATGCGCCGGCGTTCCCGGCTTTGCGATGGAGCAACATACGGGGCAACAGGGCCAGAGTTTCCAAGCTCCAAGAACCGCGAAAGGATGGGCCTCGTTTTTTTTTTTCCTCCTCCTCCCCCTTTTCTCAGGGATTTTTGAGCAAAGGGCGGGCACTCTGGCAGGCGCCGGCAGTGGAACCCGCGCACTGTCAGCACACTGAGCAAGGCGCGCAGCCTCGCGGTCGCTCAGAAAAAGCAGATTTCTTGACTAGAGGCAGCGCCCACCGAAAGAACACCGAGGTGGCAGCAGGCAACTCGCGACCAGCAGCCTGCACAGACTGGAGACGGGCCTCCTGATGTGGCACCGGGCGGCTATCCAGCGCCGAAGCTGCCTGGATGCCTGCAGCGAGGAAGGGGATCCACACAGTAAGGCCAGAAAGGCGCGAGCGCCACTGCAAATCCGTCGCCTCGGACAAGAGGTGGCCGCAGGCCAGAAGCAGGGGGACGTACAGCCAGCTATTCGCACAGAGGAGGCTGTGAGGCGGACTCGGCTTCAAGCCAGCAAATTTCCATTTGCACGGGGGGAGAAGGGACAGACCGCAACTCCACAGGAACAGCTGGGCGAGAAGCCGACGCCAGCTGGCCAGAATACCGCTGGACAAATTCCGGATCCCAGTCGGGCGACCAGAGCACGCGGGCACATGTGACGACAGCCGCGCCAAAAAACACGCGCTTTGCTCACCAATGCCACTACAAAGCACGGGTTCCAGGCAGGCCGGGCCATTTTCCCCCGGCGGGAGTCTTCCCACTGGGCGCTGGGCAGCTGGCGCCGGGAACAGGGGACGGTGAGCGCACAGAACCAGCTGCCGGAGGAGTGACCGAAGGGAGGCTGGGTGAACAGGGAACGGACAGGGCGAGTCAAGGCCCAGGGGGTCGGTGTGCTTATTTCGCCCGGGCGCGCCACCCCGGAAGCGAATTGTTTATACTGGGCCCGCCGCCCAGTTCCAAGCTCCACCGGGGCGCGCCGAACCAATGACAACCACAGCCGGGGGCAGCACAACAAAGTCAGGTATGAGCGACAAACTGATAGCGTGTTGGTGGCGACTTTGCTGAACAAGGCAAATGGAGGTTTGCAGCACAGGCACAGCTGAGGGGTGGCGTGGGCCGGCTCTAAAACAGGGCCGCCCCCGCCAAGAACCATCGCCGAAAACGGGTCCGCGAGGAGCTCGCTGAGGTCGGGCCCACCAGTGCCAGCAGATGCAGAGCAGAGGTCATGGACTTTACTGCAGTGAATACGTGTGTATACTTGCAGGGAACTTGAGGTTTCGCAACCAGCCATGTGTCTAAATCAGACAGCCTTGAAAGGACAGTTTGTGCAGAGCATGAGTGTTGTGAGTGTTTCAATTTTCCTTGCAGATTCATGTGGAACCACGTTTTCCGTTGAAACCGTGGCTCAAGAAACCGTGGCTCAAAGAGCATCGGAAATCGGGTCCTGTGTGGATTCGTGCATGGGTTGCTGAACAACCGTTTGGCGACGTTTTTTTTGAGGTACAACCCCGCAGTGCAATCCCAGCTGACAACAGCGTGGATCGCACCTCTTGCAGAGCTTTTGTGTGCCAACAGGCAATTTGCGGAGCTTTGAGGAGAAAGAGCTGATCAAGATTGTATATTCGGCAGAAGTTTTCTTGATTTGATATTGAGGATATATTTGCTGAGTTGAGAGGATTTTGATGCAGTTTGGGACGTGCATATATCAGTGGATATATTGGCCGTGTGGGGTTTAGTACCTCCACATGGTAGCGGAGCTCTGAAGCAGGTCAGGGCAGCTCGATCAGTTCGGGCGAGATGGCAGGTACGCCACCACAGCAGAGATCGAGGTCAGGTTCGCCACCGAGGGCGAGTCGAGCTTCGAGCAGAACACCGCAGACATCTCCAGCGAGACCCGTTCCAGACACGGGAAATGCAGTGTTGACGCAGCAGGTGACCGCACTTGCAAGCGTTGTGACGCAACTGGTACAAGGGCAGCAGGCTCTTCAAGCCCAGATTGCAACCATGGTGAGTCAGCAGAGCCCACTTGATGGGGGGCAGAATGCAGGAGCGCAGCCTGGAAGTTCGGCAACAGCCAGTTTGCCAGCTTCGGGGAGCTCACCGGCCGTTCCGGCAACTGGAAGTGGCCAAGCAGATGTAACGGGTGGAACCGCTCCACCGGCAAGCTTTCCAACGTTTCAGGGAAACACGAGCAGCAGCAGTGGTTTGGGGAGTTCAGTTTTTCCTCAACGGCAGGTTTTGGTCAGCAGATGCAAGCGAGTGGCGCGCAAGCGCAGCCGAGTGGACCGCAGACATCAGTGATGGGTGCAGCGGTGCCATCGGCAGATGGTACAGTTCCGGGAGGAACAGTGCAGAACGAGCAGATGGGCAGAGCGGACCGTTGGGTGGCACCTTTAGAGAAGGTGAAAGTGTGGAAGACAAGGTCAGATGAGCTGATCGGGTTTTCTACATTCCTTGTGTATGTGGCAAATTGGTTGGGAGCGATGAGTGATCAGTTTCCAGCAGAGGTGTATGCAGCAGCAGCACATCAGACGCCTTTGACACAAGCCTTGTTAACCCCAGCGCAGGCAGCCAGAAGTGTTCGTTTGCAGGTTGTTTTGACGCAGGCATTTGCAGACAATCCCCGTGGCATGAGGATCATTACGGCATATGTTGAGAGTTCTCAGTTCGCTGTTTGTGGTTTTGAGACTTTGCGGAAGCTAGCAACGGAATTCACCTTGAAGTCAAGATCGGAAGGACTTTTCTTCAGAAGCCAACTGTTGATGCAGACGTTTCGTGAGGATACAGTGCATGACAGTTTGTGTTCCCTGGACGCCGCTGTCGCCCGCTATGAGAAGATGATCAGTCGTCTTCCAGATGATGCAGACAGGCGCGCATTGAGTTTGTCAGACGTTGACTTGACACAGGTCTTGTTGAAGACAATCCATGGTCCATGCAAGGAGTTTGCCTTGATGCATAGTGACGGATCATATCATGATATTCGTTTGCGTGCGCTGGAGCATGAGCACCGACATCGCATTTGGTCGGATCCATCTGGAAATCAGAAGAAGCAGGCGAATGCGTTTCAGGGAGGAGGACCTGGTGGAGGACCAGGAAAAGGCAAAGGGCGTGACAAAAGCACTGAGAGGAAGTGCTACCTGTGTGGGAAGCCCGGCCACATGGCCCAAAGATTGCAGACAGAGAGACAAGATCGCGCAGAATGAGGGCGTGATCTGCCGTGCATGTGGAAAGAAGGGGCATTTTGCCTCAGCTTGTCCTAACAAGCCGAATGTGCCACAAGCCAAGGGACAGTCGAAGTCTCAGGCAGCAAGCCAACCGAAGGGCCAGACAGCAGCTGGCAAGGGCCGTGGCAAGGGCAAGGGCAAGAGCAAGAAGGGAAAGGGTAAGCAGAATGAGTTTACTCAAGAAGATGATCAATCAGATCATCAGCCAGAAGACGAGGAACACGGTGAACCAGCGCCTGAGGAATCAGCAATGAGTTTGGTGACTTTGTGTCACATGCCAGAGCACAGCTGTGACATTCAGCAGAGTGTGCATAAGAGCGAAGATGTTGCTTGATTCCGGCGCATCCTCGCATGTGATCAGTTTGCAGTTTGCACGGCAGCATGAGTACTTGATAACTGGGAGTAGCTGTAAGCCAACCAGGTTTTCAACCGCAACAGGAGCAGCCGTGGACATGTCTCTTCGAGTAACCATTAAATTGCCGTTTTGCACCAGAACCAAACAGGGAACAGAGCAGACGCGTTGGTTTAAAGCGCAAGCATATGTGGGAACCGTTGAGAACAGCATTTTGAGCCTTGGCAAACTTGCAGAAAACGGTTGGGAGTCTTACTACATGGATTCAGTCTCAGCGACGCTTCGTGAGAGCAGCACCAAGCATGATGTTGACGTGTTTTGGTTCTCACGATGTCCTTGGATTGGAGTTGACACTCAAGCTTTGCGGGCATCCAAGCGTGCGCACCAGGTTTCCATAGCCAGTGCAATTGCCCAAAGCCACCAGGCAGTGTGCATCAGTCAGAAATCTCAGAAGAAGGTTCAGTTTCAGTTAGGTGCTTTGCTTGATGAGTCAACCGGGGAAAAAAGCTAAAATATGAAGGAAAAGAGCTTTCCAGAAGCTAAACTGTGAAGGAAAAAGAGCTTCCCAGAAGCTAAAATGAGGGACTACTCAATAGGTCGTTATAACTTAGAGAGTTTATAAGTTATATATAATTTATTTGTAATTTGTTTATCTTAAGATATATGTTGGTTAACTTGTTTATATGTTCTCTGCGAATGTCTGGTAAATACGAGTTACTTAGGCAACATATAGGTAACTTAGCAGCCGAAAGGGTCGGGAACTTATAAGTAACTTAGGGGAACTTATGGGTAACTTAGCGTTTCTTTTTTTTCTCGTTATTTCGAATGGAATTAGCATGGCAAAGCAGACTGTAGCTTTGGGCTCAGCAGAGACTTTTTGGTTTCCAATTGCAACATGGCGCATGTGGCGATTTTGGGCGTGGCTACACGCCTGCGCTCTGCGCCGGTGAGTGAGGAGCAAAAGGTGGTGGAGCTTCGAGATTTGTCTGCGCTTTTGCAGAAGATCATCACCTCTCAGGAGGATGGGGAGAAGATTTGGAAGCACATGGTTGAGTGTGAGGACGTTTTTTCTCAAGCTGATGCTGATTTTGTTGTGAAATTGGTGAACTCTTCTGAACTTCCAGGAAAGGCTTCCCGGAGGGCAAATCAAGATTACACTCGATTGCCTGGCCTCCTTACGAAAAAAACAATGGGATGAGATTCAGAGTAAGCAGTCTCTTCGTCTGCGGTTGGACTACTTGCTGGAGTTCTTGTGGACTCACTTGCGGCTGCGTTTGCCGACGGAAGGCACTTTGGCAACGTTGACTGCAATGGTGCGAAGGATCCAAGTCGTTTTGAACTGTATTCTGCTTTGCAGACTGTGAGGAACACTTGGAAGGCGATGTACAAGAAGTGGCGTGCTTTAGATTCCAAGGATATAGAGAAAGCAAAGACCTGCGTCCCAAGGCACCAACAACAATGAAAGGAACCTAAGTATGGGACAGATTGAAAAGCAACTAATCGGGCAACACGACATGACACGCCCCAAACCCGATCTTACAAGGCACCCACCCTTGAGGTGATATGCCCGGCAAACAAGGCCAATCTCAGACTTCTCGACTTCTAGAGGTAGATCCTCTAGGGGGCATAATGAGAAGCTTACTATACACCAGCACCTTGGCGTCCCAAAGCCATCAATGGAGTCAGAAGGTTTTGATTTTGAAAGTGAATATGACAAAATGAGCCCAACAATAGATTCTTCTGGGAACTACTTGGAAAATCGACTCTCTACTCAGGCCTTCTACAAACTCGGGCTGGGACAATTCACCACCATTATCCACATCCAACAAGTCAAAGAGGTCTGCCATGCTGTCCACCGAGACATGGTCCAAGAGTTTGGGCGGCAACATCTCCAAGGAAACCTAGTTAGTAGTTTGAAACGTTTCCAAAAATATTAGTCAATTTAGTCTTCCCCAGAAGGAACGAAAGATTAAAAAACAAATGAGCCCCAGAAACATGTTTGATCTCCTCCTTGGTGATGAAACCACTTTGGTCCACGTCCAAGCGCTGGAAGGTGTCCAGCAAAGCGGGGAGAGCAGCCTGCACACGAAGGTTTGGCAGTTTCTGAAAAAAATGCGAATTGAGATTGGGAGGAGTTGGAAAGAAAGTAAATACATCGTATGTATTGCCATGTTTTAAAACTTTACTACAACAGCAAATCTCTCCATTTTGCTGGGGTGTGTAGGCAACATGATGATGCACCATGACACATGCTGCACGTGCTTTCTATGGGCACAAAGATGCCATGACGTTGCATGCCACATTGATCGTGACTGAGGTTGGAAATGTTTGGGCAGATGGAGGGTGAATTGGTTGAAGTTTCGGAAATGTACGTTTAGTTCGTTCGTCTTCACACAACTCAAATCTTTTTTACCAATTCAAGGGGAATCTGGAAATTTGGGTAGCTGTTGGCGAAATATTCACAAAACCGTGTAAGCAGTCCACAAGCAATATGGCAGAAGGCTATGGGTCAAAAAAATGACCCACAAAACAAAAGGTTGGTGTGTCATGTAAAGGAAAAACCACTGTCTTCCCTAGGGGGTTGCTGCGCACTTTTTGACCCATAGCCACCTCAACAATTCATAATTACCTCATTTTACAGATTGCAAAGCCACATGTCAAACCTCTGGTGACGTTAGTGCATGGTTGATCAGGCGCACCGGGAACCACAATTTTGCATGTGCGATTGTGACACTAGTCTAGCGAGTTGGCGTGTTTTGCATCAAAGGTGGTCGACTCTTTAGGAAATCATCGAAACATCACCACAAGTCAGAAGCTAAACCCTGAGCGCTTTCACCCGCTCCTTGATCTTTTGCTTCGTCTTTAACCGCTCTGTCTCGGCTTCATGAGCGGCGTGCTCCAAAGCATGTTCCACAAGAACGGCAGTCACCTGAGTGAATATACTAATGGCATTGATCAAACCCAGACAAACAACACCTTCTCGAAACGAGAAGGGATCAACCCTTTCCGAAAACCAAAAAGCCGCAATAATGCTGACCTATGATTAATAAATAGGGCCCCCCCCCCTGAATGACCATAAATAAAGATTAGGGGAGAATTTTCAGGGTCGGGCCTTGTTTAAAGGAGTTTAGTATTGGGCTCAGTTTTTGTGGTTTTCGAATACTACTTTAGAATTGGGCCAATTCAAAAGTAGTATTGGGCATGTTGTTTTTTCTTATTTTGCTTTGGGGGAATACTAGTGTTTATTCTTGAGCCAATGCCCAATGGGCAACCTGCCTAACCTCAACCGGCCTTCCGGAAATAATCATCCTTATTTCACCTTTAGCTTGTCAAGACTCAAATGCAGTCACCTACATGTAAAGGTGACTGCATGCAACGGGTGCTCGAAACTCAACATATAAAAGGAAGACATCAGGACTTGAGCCCAACATGAAAGCCCAATCTCAAAGAGCTGAAGCAGTTCGGACTTTTTCCAGCTGGGAGAGCAAACTGATACCGGTGCCAGGCAGAGAGTTGACCTTTGTCCAAGTCTGCAACTGAGATTGCCTTTGCAATCCACTTCACACTCGTCGGTTCATGCCTTTGCCCCCATTTTCCGATTGGATGAGGCTGAGAGTGATTTCTGCAGAGATTGCCACGGCACTGGTACCTGTGTGCTGCCCAGCTTCTGAAGAAACTGAAAGTCACCCCTTGAGGGTGCGTCAGTGACATTCGATTTCGTCGGCACTCGTGAAATCCACAAGGCTGTGGATATCTCCACTTCCATTTGCAAAATAAAATCCAAAAGAACTTGTACGTAGCCAGCCGCCGTAGACCCTCTGATCAAAGCGAATTTGACGCCTTCGTTGTCCGTGTAAATGGTAACAAGTCTATTCGCGATGACCTCACCCCAGACTGTAAGTGCAATTGCAACTGCAAGCATTTCTCCACCAAAAATTACCTTAGCAGAGGGATCCCACTCAAGGGCCCGAAGGAGGCTACGATCAACCTCCTCCCCAAAGAAAGCGACTGCCATCCCAGCGCTATCCACAAGAACACCTCCAACTCCAAAGAAACCAGAATTGTGCTCCAATGCCGCGTCAGTGAAAATATGCCATGTCTCTGAAGACCATGACCGCAAGATCCTGGGCTTTCCAGACTCAAGCAACTCCAAGAGCTTCCTTAGCACCTGCAGCGCCTCGTGTCCCACGTTGTGAGACGAGGCATGGTATGCAAAATGTGACAGAACCTGCGACGCGGATTTGCCCAATCTTCCGAAGAGCTGCTGGCAGGAAAATACCAACCTGCCGTGCAACTGCAAGGCCTGCGCCTTGCCCAAGGATTTCTTTTCCAAAACCTCGTGCACCACTTCTTTCAATTCGGAAATGCGAGCCTCCGTGTTGCAAACTTCCACACGACCCTCATTCATGAATTGGAGCCGCAAAATGATACCCAGCCCGGTAACCTCTTTGGAGAATGTGGTATTCTTGTGTCCCTCCTTGGCGTAAACCCAACCCAGGATGTCGAAGAGCATCCTTGCTGACTGGTCGGCACTGGTTTCCAAACAGGGTGTGGAAAATAAGGGGAAGTCATCGAAATACACTGACCACATAAGCCAGAGCTGCTGCGCACCCAGGGTCCATATCGCGAGGCTCAGTCTCAGGAAAGCGTGCACCGACATGATCGATCCGAACGGTGCGACCAGTGCCTTGAAGTATGCAATAGAATCAGAGTCGGTATCCCAAACCGAAAGAAAAGCCCATTCCGCCGCAGTATGACTGAGGGGCAGTTGCTTGTAAGCGCTCTTGAGGTCGAACGTCTTGCCAGTCAACTGCGAAGGTTGCGAGTGTCGACCCGCACTGCGAAGCCACCAAACCAAAAGCGCCGCAATCACATCCAAAGAAAACACCTGGGGTTTCTCCGTCACAGTGACACAGCTGTTAATCTGAGATTGCGACAAGTCGTCGACCATGCGGACTTTGTCCTTTTGGACTAATCCGAACCTGCGGGAAACCAACACGCCCTTCTCCAGTTCATGAAACGGCCCCTGCAGCCATCCTCTATCCACCTCGCCGAGGCAGTCTTTCCAGACTATCTTTGCGGATGGGTCCTTGGCGCATGCCCTAGTTTGGGCATCCACTATGGCCCCCACAGCGGGAGCCATGCCCCGCAGGGCGCTGACAGTCGTGCGTTGCGGTTTCATCTGTGGAGGGAACACACGCGAACTCGGCGTGTCTCCAACTAGGTCGACTCCTTCAGTCAGAATAGCCGAGACCTTTTCATCAGGGTAATCGATCTCTGCCAGCATCTCATTGAAGAGTAAAATTCTTTTGTTGCACACAATGGCTGCAATATTGGGGTCGAGCTCATTATGCAGAGACTTCTCATCCTGTTTCAGCTCAGCGGCTCTTCTAGTCCACTTCTGAGCCCACGTGAGGCGCTGTTTGGCAATCACATCCGGTGTGAATTCCACGTGTGCTCGCATGGCAGACAGCAGGGCCTCAGGCAAAACAACTTCGCAGTCAGCTGGATGACCCAGGGCCACCGCCTGTTGGACAAACTCCTCATCTGTCCAATGCACGCCAATCTTGAAGAAAGCTTGATCACTCGTGGGAAGTGGTGTTGGTGCATCTTCAACAACCATCCTGATATTACCATTGTTTGCCTCATCCCCCTTTGCAAAACTGAAACAATGCAAGACTCTGGTGCCGGCGGGAACGAGGTCACAGCAAGGTTGCAAACACACCTGAGGGTTTGGCGTCCAGTCTCTGGCGAGATCGGACGTCTCCAAGGTGCGAAAGGGCAAAACGGCGACAGGGCCCGACCCAGTCAGCTCAAGTTTGTACAGTGGTACGTGCAGCTGAGCATGCAGTTTCCGTCTTTGTTTGCCAGTCACATGTCGCAAACTTTGGTTCAAAGTCAATTGCAAGCTCCAGGGTGACGTCGCATGTTCCATCTCCTCTGCGCCATCTGCTAAAAGCATGTCATGTACGACCAGGCTGACTGCCCTGCACAAACCCAAAGGATAGTGAACTTCGGCAGCCGTCGCAAATTTGCCAGACTTCTCAAGGCCCCATGGTTCATGCTCATGGGAAGCATCACATGTGGCGGATATTCTCAAGAACTCACGGCGATTAGATGCCAACATGGTTGATTTCATGCGCCGTGATCCGTACATGCACGCATGATGCGCTGGGTAAACAATCTGACCTTTACAATGTTCATGGACTCGCGACCAGAAACTTGTCAACCAGAAAAATGATCGTCTGGGATTTTCCACCACAAAGGCGACCCCTCGCTCTGCACAATCAATGCCAACCTGAGCTGTAAATCTGTATAATTCATTTGCGGCCAAAAGTCTGGCCCGAAAATTTGAGGGCATCTGCAACACCGTCTGGTTCCGCCACTGATCTCAGAGGCGGTGGACCAGAGCCAGGGTGGCCACTCATTGGTATGTCCCGCGCTCTGCTGGCCGTGCCACAAGGTGGTCCCAGCCACACGAAACACAGCGTCTCCATTGCCACAAAAGACAAAATCAACTGTTGTACCTCTGTTTTGCGGACATCAAGGACAATGACAGGGCTCAAACAGTCCTTGGTCCGTAGCTGGTCTATTCCAAAGCTGCTTAGCAGCCCAATACGCCTCAGCTGGCAAGTGATACCTGCGGTGCCGGAGAAGATTTCTAACGCAAACAGCTCTGAAATTCTCCGACCTGCGAAACTGCGCCTGGCCACTGCCGGGCTGAGTCAGTGATCCTTGTGATACTGCAAACTCTAAGGCCTTGTTGCAGCCCCTCTTGATGCAGATGTGCATCCTTGTGCTGCACGATTCCCCATCCTTAGCGTCCGGACAACCACCTGGCAAATTGTAGGCAAAGCAAATGTTCCTTCCCTGAGAATCCTTTGACGGGTTCCCCACCAATTCCTTTGGCATTGGTCCGCTCCCTTTGGAGCGGAAGTCTGACTTCCCCCGTCCGCGGCCTTTGCCACCACCCTTTGCTGAAGCCTTCACGGGCTGGTATGGCCCTGGACGGGAGCCTTTTGGTTCGCTCGCCTCGCTGGGACTCTCGGGAGGGGCTGAGCAAACAGCATCACTTCAAAGTTGGTAGGCATGGCTTGCATGACCTCATTGAGAGGCATTTTGATTGGATCAGGCTTGAGATCAGTGCAATGTTCGGCCGTGTAAACATATGCAGCTTTGTCAGCAGCCAAAATCTGTCCTAGCGTTGCCCGGGAATATCCCTGTGGCACATCCTTTGACAGCAACTTGAAGAGGAAGGTTATCCACTTGTGCTGGATGTCAAAAGCAATCAAGTTCGCAAACGCATAGGCAACGCACCTCCGAACCAAGGCCTGGTAGATGAGGAACTCGCTTCCAGTATCAACCGGGATGGCCTGATCTTTGTCTTTAATCTTGAGGGTGTTGTGTTCGATCGAGAGCTCTTTCTCCAACTTCAAGTTGAGGATCTCGGTCTCCCTGCTTGGGCATTTCCAGGGAGTGATGTAGCGCAAAACCTGTGATTCAGCTTGGTGGCATACTTCATTCAACAAGCTATGCTCCGGCAGCATGGGACCTGAAAGATCGATACCTTTCAACTGCTCCGCCAAGCGCTCAAGGCGGGCCACGCGTTCAGCAGGAGGAATCTTCCGAGCTTCAGCGCTGTCTGTGGTGCCCTCAATCTGTGACCTGAGGTGCGAAGTCACGAGCACATGCGCTTCAAACAGGAGCCTCTTGGCCCTCGCCACTGTTGCCAAGTCAGGCTCCATCCCTAGAATCCTTGTGAGCCACGCAGTAAAGTCCGCCTCAACAATGGGCTGGCCTGGTTGGCCATGCGCGAAGCCAAAATTGCCCATGCTGCCAATATCCTTTGGAATGAAGATTTGAACCACACCATCTGTAAGACCAATCTCAATAGCTCGGCTTGAGAAATGCGCAGTGGAATCAATAATCGAAACCATGGCTCACCGCAAAGAGACTGATTGCACACCTGTCACGACTGAGCATGCCCCCCTTGGCGTGCAAAACTGACACACCTACACCATGTAAGGTCGCAGGCAACAAAAGCGGTTACGCAGCCACTGCTTGAGCCATGTCCAAACAAGCACGTGCAATTGCACCGACTCACACAAGCGGAGGTTGCTGAATGAAAAATGTCCCCACGGGTAGACGAACACACAACGCCTTTGCGTGTTTTACACTAGCCCTCTGGCTTCGCTGTCAAGAGCCTTTGCTCGAACCCTTTGGTTCATTTGAAGCATGCTTTGCATTGAACTGCCCTTGCAGCAATGCCCTCATTCGCACCTTTGTGGGAGGCGTTCAGCTTCCGACCGCACTCGAAGCGGCCTGCCTGAAATGCGCTAACCTTGTGGACAACACCGCTCTTCGGATGCCTGAAAAACTCGAAGGTTGGTCCACTTTGCACAGACAGGACTTGTTGCATGGTGGCCGTATGTGCATCCTCTGAACTTGATGCACTACTGTCACTCGAAGAACCACTTGGCGAAGGCTCGTCATCTGAGGTCAGCACATCCACCGACTGCACACCGTCAACCTGTAAAACCTTACGGTCCAAGGATTGCTCCTGGACTATATCCGTCCCTTGCTGCAAGATCATCCCTGAGCGAGTGCTGTCCGGAGAGAAGGATCCTGCACGGATCTCATCAATCATCGACTGAAACTCTCTCAGGGGGGCTGCCGACAGGTCCCGTGAGTCAACTGCAACAACACTGGAAGTTGCGCTACTGTGTCTGCCCAAAATAGCCCTAGTGTCATCGGAGAGTCCACGCTTAGCCGCCCACGATAAGGTGGTCGACTTGAGCGAGTGGGATTTGACCTCCTGCCCTGCCGGGGACGCGTTCCCCACCAACCGCCTCAGCATGGATCCTGCACAAGAGCTAGTTATAGACCAGGTCCTCCAAGCAGAGCACTGTTCATCCACAGGTACTGGAAACAGTGGCTGAGGTTCGTCCGTCAAATGCAAATGCAAACGTTTCCTGATATTCATGTACACTGGGGCCCAAGCCTCGCCAGTGACTCCTCGGGCAGGTGCAATCAGAGGCAGCATCCAGGCCTTGTGCATCGCCTGACGAGAGCCTTTGTGTTTCGTGGCCTGGCATTCCAAGAAACCCTCGCCTTGACACATGTCAAGAGACAGATTAACCACTGCTGCCAAGTCTGACCACCTGCGTCTCGCATAAGCGGCAAACAGAAAAGTCCCTGCGCAAAACCTGTCAAAAACGGCAATTGAGTCGTCCGTCAAGGTCGCATGCAATGATTGCACCATCGCCACTGTAAGGGGCGCAGCCTGCTTGAGAGCCGCCTTGTTCGATAACAAAACTTGGGAAAGCCCTTTGACCCTTCGACTGACCACCACATCATGCGCGCCCTGCATTCCGAGAACGGCACGCGCAAATCCCACTGCCTCCAGAAAGGAAGTAGCTCGAGAGGCGGCCAGTCCTTGGTCCTTGATGTGCTGTAGGTAAGTCCACACAAGCTTCTCATCAAGGGGAAACGCAGACAAATTTTGTCCTTTGGCCCAGGTTATGTACAACCGAAAAGACCCTAGCCTCTTATGCAGGGTATAGATTGACTTGACGCCAAAGCATGCATCGACTGACAGGTACAAGTCATCTTCATCCAAATCAGCGGTATCTGTACTAGGCACAATATACCAAGATTGTGGCCGAATAGAGATAACATCACACCATTGTTGAATGCAATGCGCTCGCTTGGTGTACCACTCGTCCGGACCATCCTTCGAGCCAGCTGAAAGGGAAGCAAAAAGCACAAGTGGTTTGGAACGATGCATGTCCGGCATCGAGAGGTCCTTGGGTGCCGGTTTATGTTCAAGACTTTCACGGTCCAACTGTGGAACGGGCACCCAGATAGGGGTCGGAGCAGCGTGAGTCGATGTGTCGGACAAGCTTCCAAAGATGCCTTTGTATGCATCAACCTCCCAAGGAAATTTCAGTCGTGACCTTGTAGACTCTGCTTGCGCAGTGTGCAAAATATTGTCGAAAAATGCCCCCATGCCAAGCGAAGACGATCCCAGAGGCCCACAATGAGTTGCCGAGCCAGCCGCGTCGGAATTCTCAAAACCTGGTCCCCAGGGATCAGTCTCCGACCCTCCGAGACTACCGGATGGTGTGTCCTGGTTGTCCTCCGCAGACAGAGACGTTCGAGCCTGATTACTGTTTGAAGGTAGGCTGAACTCTTGCTTCCTTCTTTTCCGTCTGAGCCACGGCAAAACAGTTGCAGTGTCTTCGTCTCCTCTATCAGAACGCGCACCACCCCCATTGACTGACTGCGTCTCTGCCAAAAACAGCCATGCAGAGGTTTCAGTGTGGGTTCCGCGTGAGGAATCTGCACTGGCCTTGTCAAAACAAGAACTCCAGCAGCAAAATGCAGCTCAAGAATCCCAAAAGGAAAGCGCAGCAGTGGCAACTAGTCACGGTGACCGGTTCGGCCGAGGGAACTGGGTCCAACGGTTCAGTGGTCATCACATGCAATGCATCCCGTGCTCTGGCGACAGGGTTGCCATTGCGCCTGCGGAGAACAAACGAGCCTTTACTCGTGAGAGAACAAACGAGCCTTTACTCGTATGAGAGGGCATGCCCACCCACCCACCCTTGTTTGAGCTGGAAATACGGTCATCTCCACCATCATTTCCAACTCAATCGTACAACACACTCAGGAGGGTTCAAATTAAAAATTCGACATGTTGGTTTGCAACTCAAGCAAAACACGTCATGACCGAAAACCAAGAGTCTTTACTCAACTCGCGCTTTTGCATGTGTGAGTCTGCTAGCTTGCTCTTTAGGCCCCTGGTTCACCAGGGGACAACTTAAAAATTGCAGGTTGCAAGTTGTGTTAGCCGAGGTCCCTACCTCATAAACACAACAACAACCAAGGGGGCCCGGCTCTTGAATAAAGTACTATCTTGTTCCAAGACCGTTACAGAATTGGGCCAATTCTAAAGTAGTAGTGAGCCAAGAACTTTTGCATGCATTTCATGAGGGTTTGCATGGGCAGGCATGTATTCCAGGAGGGATTGAGAAGGACATTCATGAGGGGCTGGCATGCATTTCAGGAGGGATTGAGAAGGACATTCATGAGGGTTTGCATGGGCAGGCATGTATTCCAAGAGGGGTTGAGAAGGAAATTCATGAGGGTTTGCATGGGCTGGCATGCATTCTAGGAGGGATTGAGAAGGACATTCATGAGGGTTTGCATGGGCTGGCATGTATTCCAAGAGGGATTGATAATTAAGGACATTCATGAGGGTTTGCATGGGCAGGCATGCATTCTAGGAGGGATTGAGAAGGACATTCTTGAGGGTTTGCATGGGCAGGCATGCCAAGAGGGATTGAGAAGGACATTCATGAGGGTTTGCAGGGCTGGATGTATTCCAAGAGGGATTGAGAAGGACATTCATGAGGGTTTGCATGGGCAGGCATGCATTCTAGGAGGGATTGAGAAGGACATTCATGAGGGTTTGCATGGGCAGGCATGTATTCCAAGAGGGATTGAGAAGGACATTCATGAGGGCTTGCATGGATTCAGCATGACATTCACAAGGGGAGGCATGGGTTTGCAGGCATTTCAGCAAGGGTTCAGTGAGCATTAGCTCGGCCAGCATTGCAGCCATGTCATCAGTGAGTGAGAATTCATGGCATGAACTTCATGAGTCAGATTTAGATTCAGGGCATGATACAGATACAGAGCAGGCTGGGCAGGAGGAGGCTGGATCAGAGCTGGGGGCTGCAGAGCAGGAGGATGAGAATGCGGCAGTTGATGAGGGTGCATCAGTCCAGCGTTATTGGGTTAACCAGTACACTGCATTAGTGGGCATGACAAGGAGAATCAGGCATCATGCTTAATCTGATTGGTCAGTATTTGGGCATTGATGTTGCAGACACATACTGGTGCCTGCATTATGCAGGCAGTGTGTATCAGTTTGTCCAGCTGGAGAACCCTGCATATGAGGTACCGGGGTGGAATCGAACCTCCCAAACGTCGCTCCAGAGACCAACGCCTAAGCCATCTCACCTTTGGCCCAAATCACCACGATGTCACCGCTTTGTCACCGCTCTCTTTGGGGCCGAAAAGTGCGCAAAAGGCTTGGAAAAGCGAAACCAGCTCCGCGGCTGGCCTGGCGCGGGCCTGGTGCGGGTCTGGTGCGGGCCTGGCAATCCTGCGTTGGGCACAGGATTGCAGCCTCAATCCTGCGCTGGCAACAGGATTGCCTCACCCATTCCTGCGCTCACAGCAGGATTGCCCCGGCGCACTACCAGCAGCTCTGGCTTGGAGCCGTTCTTGCAGAGCACAGCCTTGTGATGGAGCCGGCCCTGCTGTAGAGCTCCCAGGCCTCAGGCACATCGTTTATGCTCAGGACGAAGGGCAGGCCGCTTGCGAAGAGCGCGTCTCGGAGCTCCGAGTGGAAGGCCAGGTCATGCCCCCGCCTCCTCGTGCCATAGTAGTTCATGCTGCGGCCTGGGAAGATGTAGGGCGGATCGGCATATATGGCCTGTCGGGGTGCCTGGCGGGGCAGAGCGCGTAGATAGGCCAGTGCGTCCTGGCATCGCACGGTCACATTGCGTGGTGGCCGCTGCATACGCCGCACGCTGCTCAGCCCCAGCGGGCGCTGCTGTATGAAGGAGCCCCACTTTCCCGAGAAGCTGTTGCACAGCAGGACGTATGAGCAGGCAGCCCGACGCCCGGCGCGGCCTCTCTGAGTGCCCGGCAGGAGGTGACTGAAGTAGAAGCGCCTGTCTATCTTGCGCCCCGCCAGGCGCAGCAAGGAGCGCAGGAAGACCGGGTCTTGCCTCAAGTAGCAGCGGTGCAGGTTTGCGACGGGCTCGAAGGCCGCACCTTCAGGGCCGGACGCCGGGTTGCGAGGTAGTACTCCAGCTTTCCAGAGCCGAAGAAGGGAGAGTGAAGCACAGCGACGTCCCCCAGCAGCCGGTCCACGTGTGGAGCCAACCACGATTTGCTTTCAGCTGCGTGCCAGCCTTTAGATTTATCCCGGTCTCACTGCCCGGCTTCCCTGCGTCGAATTTGGGAAGTAAGGCAAAGGAGATGGGGAAGATCGAGCTGTTTCCTACGGCCGAGTATAGCAGCAAACAGCCCTCGGACCCCGTGGTGCCCCTGGTGCCACGCACAGGTATCTTCGCCCCAGCAAGTCCGGCAAAACCGTGGCGCTGATCAGCATGATTCTGAGAAAATCTATATCTTCAGCCCCAGCGTGAATATCGACGACGGCTGGATCCCCGTCAAGAAGTACATAGAGCAGGACCTGGGCGTGAATACCGAACAGGAGCAAGCTTACTGGGACGAGTGGGACGAGGCGGCGCTGCGGGGCATCATCCAGAGGCAGCGCAAGATCACCGAGACATCCAAGAAGTTGGAGATGAAGAAGCTGTATCAGGTGCTGATAATCTGCGACGACTTTGCAGATAGCCCACAGCTCCACAAACCTCACGGCGCCCTGGATACGCTCTTCATCAGGGGTCGGCACCTGCAAATCAGCACCTGGGTGAGCTCCCAGAAGCTGAGGCTCATCAGCGCGGCAGTGCGGGTCAATCAGCAATTTCTCTGCTGCTGGAGGCTGCGCAACCAGCACGAGCTGGAGGCCTCAGATGCATGGTGCATCTGGGGCTGGGTGATTGAGTATGCAGCAAAAGGCAGCTACTATTTTGTGGGTGATGAGATCAAGGAGCTTGAATGTCATGTTGGAGATGTGCCATCAGAACTTGCATCATCAGGCTCAGCACCAGCAGGATCAGACTCAGCACCATCAGGCTCAGGATTAAATTCAGATGCATCAACCACAACATCCTGTACATTCCCTCAGCATCCTCATGAGATCAGGTTTGTAGATTAGTTAGGCTCAGTGCAATGGACATGGCAAGTGAGTATGACAGAAAAAGGGTTATGGTGGTGTGTGGTGGGTGGTGTGTGGTGGGTGGTGGTGGGTTGGTGGTGCCAGCACCATTCCCTTTCAGCCCTGGCCAAGCCCTGCTAGGATCAGATCTTCATCAGGTGCTGCATCCAAAGAAGGATGATGAGGCAAAGAAGCCAATTGGAGAAGGGAAGGGTGAGGAAAAGAAAGATGAGTAAGCACTAAGTAGCTGCAACCCAGTGTTCTTAGCAGTTGGCATCAGGATTGAGTTGGAAAACATGAAGGTGAGTGGCATGGGGGCAGTGAGCATGGATTCACTTGGCATCATGTGCATCCAGCATGTGCATGAGCCATTCAATCATCAGCAGCCTTTTGCACCATCAGAGCTTGGAATCAGTTTGTATTTGGAGCCCATTAGCATGGCCATGAGCATGAAGAAGGTGATGGCATGCCTGGTTGCCATCATTGCAGTGGTATTTGGCATCATCAGTAGCTTGAATCAATTCATGGGGGACAAATTGACAATTGCTCATCACTGACAATTGTTAACTATCATGACTGAGGCCAGGGGATTGACATGGAGCACCATCAGTTGATCAATCAGGGAGTGCCTTGGCCACATGGGGCATGGCAATGCAGGGAAATTAGCATGGGTGGAGGGTGCACACAAATCAGGTGATGTACTGCTTCATGCTGTATGCATTGTGGAAGATGCATCAGTTTGTGGATCATGCAACTTGGAGTCATTAATTAGTTAAGTATGCAAATGTATTTGTTTTGCAATGGCATGCAGGTAGTCACATGAACATTGATGAAAGCTGTTACTCAGTTAATTACTGGGCTCAGGTATGATGATCAGATGGGGGATTCTGCCATATTGGTGGGCATGATCCAGGGATTGCGCCCTACATTTGCACCAGGGATGAGCAGAACCTTGCCAGCATTAGTTTCATTAGGCAATGCTAATTATCAGCAGGCAATGCAGCAGGGCAACCATTGCAATCAGCATGGCAACACATGATTGGCTTTATTCGTTCCAGCCAAGGGGATTACTATGAGGCAGAATGGGATTTGGCAATTCGTGCAGCATTGCTGGATGCAAAGCTGCAGGCCCAGCAGCTTTGAGTAACTAATGACATGACAGTTCATGAAGCAAAATTCTAATTAAGTTGCATGATGGTTGGACTTGTTGTTTTCAACTAAGGTACCAGCAGCTGATTCGCAAGGTATGTGGGATGAAGGACTATGTGGCACATGATAAAGAGCAGTTCATCAGGAAGAATGCCAACAGGAAGGAATGGCAACAGGAGCAATTCCATCCAGAGCATTGGATTAATTAGTAAACAAATGATTACATGACCTTGAAACTAGCAAGTGCTTGATATGTGCTGAGGACCAGGATGCTGCTTCCATCATGGGCATGTGCCCCGCATGGAGCAAGCTCATCAAGGCATACCAGGCCATTGATGCCAGGATGCAGCAGCTGGTGTGCCTTGGAAGTTTTAATCCAGAATCAGCAATCAAAGAACTGTTAGCTTGTGAGTGCATGATGTGATATCCAAGTGCATCATTGATTAAGGAAGCTCTATGAGCACTACAATCAGCAAATGGGTCAATGGGAAATGGACATTCCATTGCAGCCCATGTGGTCATTCCAAAGGGAGATGACCAAGATCGACAAGATGTGCCTCAGCAAGCAAGCATTTGACGAGTTTGATGAATTATCAATCAACAGACCCAGCAAGCAATCAGCAGGATACATAGTTAACAAACATCAGCAGCCGACCATCAGCAAGCAACATACATGTGAATAATGTGCAAATGAGGATCCAGGAAAGCGATGATAAGAAAGGGAGCCTTGGAGAATTAGTTGAGTCAAGGTAGAAGTCATCAGCATCAATGTGCATGCACACTTTGGACTTAAGGCAGAAATGCATCAAGGGCATGTTCTAAGCCTGATGCAGCCAGGAAGATGTGACTTGACAGCACATGATGAATGCAAGTGCAATGGAAGGGGACATTGGTTACTTGTTTGGGTGTGCAATGCAAGGCGCCATTCATCAGCTGGTATGGCACAAGCGGGTAAGGCGCAGTGCCTTGCAAGCAATAGATGGGCAGTTGCATGGCCATCAGCAAGCATGCAGTTAATCAAGGGCAGTGGCAGCACAACTAGCCTACAATCCAAGGTGCTGGACCAGCTGCTGATGGCCTGGCATGAGGTTTTTGATCAGAGGCTATGAGCCCTGGAGCAAAAAGGATGCAAGGCATCATGAGTGATTCAGGGCATCATGTTTGGCACCCAAGGCATCATGAGTGGAAATCAAGGCAATCAGGCAAGGGTTCATGGTCATGAGGGACATCAAGAGCCAATGACACCATGCATGTTGGGCTGCTCAAACTGCAATGCAGTTGCACACCATATTCAAGTTCAATGCAGTTTCACACCATATTCAAGTTCAGCTAATGCATTAGGAGCAGCAGCATGATTAGTTACTAAACCATTGCTCAGGAATCCAAACCAAAAGGCAGGCAACTTATTAGGAGACATAGAGCATTTTAGCATGGGTGGCCATGAAGAAGAGCATGGGCAAGGATGATGAGGACCGGGCACAGGGAGGGGAGAAGGGATGGGAAGCTGAGATGATGCATGGTTGATTGATTCATTAATTATGCATGATAGCCATTGACACCCAAGCTCAAATCAACTTAGAAGCCATGATCGAGGGCAATGAGCCATACTGGGAGCTCAAGAAGCCATATTCAGAATGGATCCAGTGTGCTACATCAGAATGTCATGGGTGGACTTGGGCGAGGAAGTGGCATCAAAGAAACCCATACTGCTGGGTATGCAGGAAGCCTTGGATTGAGAGCTGGATACAGATTGGATTCCAAGTGTGGGAATTCAATTGATCAGATCCATAATGGATGCAAAATGGTCTGCAAAAGAGGGGCAGCATTGCTTGCATGAGCTGTGATTGCATGAAGGAAATTTGGCATGATTCCTTGCCTGTGCAGGAAGATGAGGCTGCAACCATCAGCCAGCAGGATGAGGCCTGGATTGAAGGGATCGAGGGTAATGATACAAAAGAAAGGAAACTTGATGACCATGAATAAAGATAATTGAGGGGATCATATTTCTTTGAAGAGGGAATGTGGTTAGCATTATTCATGGTCTGGTTATTATTTAGTGCATCAGGGTACTCTTGCTGCCAGGGTCAATGTGTTGATGTCTCATCTAGAATCAAGTGTGGGATGAGCCAAGTGGAATGGAAAGCTTGACCATGAATAAAGATAAGAGGATCAAATATGTAATTCATCAATTCAATGTGATAATTTGAATGAGCGAATCTGATTGGCAGGTGCTGGGTGAGAAGCAGGAGGATGCTGGAAACATGAGCCAGCAGGATGAGGCATGGATTGGTACAAATGAAAGGGAACTGGATGACCCTAAATAAAGATAAGGGGATCAGATGTATTTTTTGATGGGGGAATCTGGTTAGCATTATTCATGGTCTGGATATTATTTAGTGCCTCAGGGTTCATGGGGGGTACTCTTGCTGCCAGGGTCAATGTGTTGATTTTGATGGTTTTTTAAAAGGAATTTTTAAAGAAAGGGATCCCATAAGTTTGTGGATTTGGGATACATCTAGAATCAAGTGTGGGATGAGCCAAGTGGAATGGAAAGCTTGACCATGAATAAAGATAAGGGGATCAGATATATTTTTTGATGGGGGAATCTGGTTAGCATTATTCATGGTCTGGTTATTATGTAGTGCCTCAGGGTTCAGGGGGGGTACTCTTGCTGCCAGGGTCAATGTGTTGATGTCTCATCTAGAATCAAGTGTGGGATGAGCCAAGTGGAATGGAAAGCTTGACCATGAATAAAGATAAGAGGATCACATAAGTAATTCATCAATTCCATGTGATAATTTGAATGAGCAAATCTGATTGGCAGGTGCTGGATGAGAAGCAGGAGGATGCTGGAAACATGAGCCGGCAGGATGAGGCCTGGATTGGTACAAATGAAAGGGAACTGGATGACCCTGAATAAAGATAAGGGGATCAGATCTATTTTTTGATGGGGGAATCTGGTTAGCAATATTCATGGTCTGGTTATTATTTAGTGCCCCAGGATTCATGGGGGGTACTCTTGCTGCCAGGGTCAATGTGTTGATTTTGATGGTTTTTTGAAGGAATTTTAAAAGAAAGGGTCCCATAAGTTTGTGGATTTGGGATACATCTAGAATACAGTGTGGGATGGGCCAAGTGGAATGGAAAGCTTGACCATGAATAAAGATAAGGGGATCAGATCTATTTTTTGATGGTGGAATCTGGTTAGCATTATTCATGGTCTGGTTATTATTTAGTGCCTCAGGGTTCAGGGGGGGTACTCTTGCTGCAAGGGTCAATGTGTTGATGTCTCATCTAGAATCAAGTGTGGGATGAGCCAAATGGAGTGGAAAGCTTGACCATGAATAAAGATAAGAGGATCAAATAAGTAATTCATCAATTCAATGTGACAATTTGAATGAGCAAATCTGATTGGCAGGTGCTGGATGAGAAGCAGGAGGATGCTGGAAACATGAGCCAGCAGGATGAGGCATGAATTGGGACAAATGAAAGGGAACTGGGTGACCCTAAATAAAGATAAGGGGATCAGATCTATTTTTTGATTGTGGAATCTGGTTAGCATTATTCATGGTCTGGTTATTATTTAGTGCCTCAGGGTTCATGGGGGGTACTCTTGCTGCCAGGGTCAATGTGTTGATGTCTCATCTAGAATCAAGTGTGGGATGGGCCAAGTGGAATGGAAAGCTTGGCCATGAATAAAGATAAGAGGATCACATAAGTAATTCATCAATTCCATGTGATAATTTGAATGAGCAAATCTGATTGGCAGGTGCTGGATGAGAAGCAGGAGGATGCTGGAAACATGAGCCAGCAGGATGAGGCCTGGATTGGTACAAATGAAAGGGAACTGGATGACCCTGAAAAAAGATAAGGGGATCAGATCTATTTTTTGATGGGGGAATCTGGTTAGCATTATTCATGGTCTGGTTATTGTTTAGTGCCTCAGGGTTCATGGGGGGTACTCTTGCTGCCAGGGTCAATGTGTTGATTTTGATTGTTTTTTAAAAGGAATTTTAAAAGAAAGGGATCCCATAAGTTTGTGGATTTGGGATACATCTAGAATCAAGTGTGGGATGAGCCAAGTGGAATGGAAAGCTTGACCATGAATAAAGATAAGGGGATCAGATCTATTTTTTGATGGGGGAATCTGGTTAGCATTATTCATGGTCTGGTTATTATTTAGTGCCTCAGGGTTCATGGGGGGTACTCTTGCTGCCAGGGTCAATGTGTTGATTTTGACGGTTTTTCAAAAGGAATTTTAAAAGAAAGGGATCCCATAAGTTTGTGGATTTGGGATACATCTAGAATCAAGTGTGGGATGAGCCAAGTGGAATGGAACGCTTGACCATGAATAGAGATAAGGGGATCATGTCTATTTTTTTGATGGGGGAATCTGGTTAGCATTATTCATGGTCTGGTTAGTATTTAGTGTCAGCCATTCTGGCCAGGCAGCTGCAATCCTCCAGAATGCAAAAGATCAAGCAGAAAGGATCAAGGCAATCAGCAACTGAGAAAGCGGTTATCAGACAATTTTAAGACACCAGATAGGAGGACATCTGCATGCGCATCACCACCAGCCACCAGCAATGCATCACCACAAAGCAGCGGCTCCAAGAAGCAATTTAGCATCAAGAAGTTCTTTGGATCAAAGGATGACCAAGATTCACAGAGCCCAGTGTTGGATTCAGTTCAAGGAGCCAGGAGGCATCAGCATTCAAAAGCAATGCAGGCTTTGATGGAAGAAAAGAAAAAGTATGCAGAGGCAACAAACGCCTTGATGAGTGTTGATGAGGCAGCTAGCAAAGCAATACAAATGAAGCTTCTCAAATCAAGAGCAGGAAGGCCAGAAGGCAAGAGCATCCAGAGGTCATCAAACAGAGCATTAGAAGGAGCAAAAAGGAGGAAGCTCGAATTTGTGGCATTTGAAAAGATGAGGATTGCAGAAGAAGTTGATAAGAGGAAGCAATCCCATGCATCAGAAAGCTGTTTGTGGACTGAGATGAGGAAGTTGTATGGCATCCCAGCTCAGAGGGTGAAGGACATCTACAGCAAGAAAGATGAGTTGACTCACATTGTGAAGAAGAACAAGCTTGGATCAGGGAGAGGCTCAGCAAAGGGGATAAAGAGGAGGAAATCATCAGCATGCATCAGATCAACAGGTGGTGGGAGAAAGAGGGAGTATGAAGATCAGATCCAGAGATTGAGGAAGTGGGTTGCATTGGAAAGAAGCAATGGGCATCATCTGAGCAAAAGGGAGTTATTAGATTATTAGAAGAGTTTTGTTGCTATCTCACAGAGCATGCCCAGGAGTGCATGAAGAGAACACAGGATGGCGAGAGTGCATCAGGCTCCATCAGCTCCCTTACCATGCAGGCCAGATCAGCACAATGGAAAAGAGAAGCAGAAGCTGCTATCAAGAGAAGGGATAAGCTATTGGATAGCAGAACCACATATGGCCGCAATTACACATCAATGTTGATCGGTTGGATCAATGCAAAATTCATGCAGAAGGAGCTCAGCCACAAGATCAGTGCCCTTGAGAGCAGAGCAAGAGCACAATTGACATGGCAAGGCATTGATCGCATCCTGTATTTGATGGGCGCTGCAGATGAGGAGGAGCTTCAGGAATCAGGCATCATTGCCAACCCATCCCAGGTCATCAGCAACAGGCACAACATGTGCATCACAATGAGCGATCAAGTCCCTGTATGGGCCAAAGCTGTGCATACCAAGATGATATTCAGTGAGCAGGAGCTGACAGGAATGAGGTATGATGACAAGGTGAATATCAAATAAATCAGAAAGGAGATTGAGTCAGCCCAGCAGGTGATGAAGATGAGACAGGAGCAAGTGATAACATCAGCTGAGGGAGAGGGAAAAGATGATAAGAAGTTGGTGTCAGGAATGAAGCTGTCTCATCACAACCCTCATGAGGAGAAGTTTAGAATCACATATGAAGCCAGACAAAAGATCTATGGGCTGGTGGATGGAGAATTGACAGGTGAGGTGGAATGTGGGCTATTAGTATTTGCAGGACCACATCAGCGCCTTAGCAATGTGGATAAGGATGGAAAGTATAAAGAAGATGATGAGTTTGAGGTGGGGGGAACCACCATCATTCACAGCAAGGGACATCAGTGCAGATCAATGAAATCAATTGTCAATCTTCGCAATGAGGAGCCAGAGTTGTTTAGCAAGATCATCATCATGTCCCAACCCAGTGGCAATGTGGATGGAGTTCTGATGAAGTGGATTGCCATGGAGCAAGGAGAGAAGGAAATTTGCAGATGCAACAAGGCAAGCAGAGCACATTCTGAATCAGGCACCTGCATACATTTTGGGCCACATGACAGCACAACTTCAGGTTACAGACACTGATTGCAGCAGAGCATGGAAAAGATATTTCACCCATGAGCTGGATAGGATGAGGGTCCAATTCAAGAGGAAGCATGGATCAGACAAGGGCTTCAGCATTGGATATCCAGAGATCATCAGGGCTTCAATAGCTAGTCAGGATTATATGGCAGTCCTCAATGAGAAAACCAACTGGGTAGTATCAGGTGCCAAGAGGAATGGTTTGATTGCATACCAGATCAAGGAAGGAAAGATGGTCCCAATCAAAGGTGAGATGGGCACCAGCAGGATCCCAGCAGATTGGTGGGAGGAGCATAGGCACTCATGGTTGGATGAATCAGGGAGGCCATTGACTCCTGACTTTTCCATCAGCAACGATGCAGCAGCCATCACTGACTTGATAGAATGGTCCAACTGCCATCCTGAACCTGATCAAGAAGGAGATGATCAGACAGATGAGCACCAGAAGAAGAAGGAAGGAGAGGATCCTGTGAAGGATGAGAAGCTAGATGAGGAGAAGGATGCAGTGGACATTGTGCATGAGCTCAATGAAGAGATGATACTGCCCATGCAGAACTCCCTATTCCTCAGGATGAGCCCCAAGTTGAGGAGGCAGTTCTACAGGAGAGGAATGCTTGAGTCGACATGGGCCACCATCATGAAAGACCATGAGAAAGCAAGGATCAAATCAGTGCACAGATCCTTGATCAGGATATCAGCCAGGAAGCATATGAGCAAAAAGCTATTAGACAGCATGAGCAAAAAAGAGGCACTGGAACAGATTGTGGCCAAGAGCACAAATAAGAAGAGGATTGGCAAGGTATTGCTGAAGAGCTCAATGCTAGCAAAAATGAAGAAGAAGAAGCTTAGCATTGCAAGCAAGCCATCAGCAAGCTCAAAGCCAAGCATGATAGCAAAGCCATCAGTGAAGAAGAAGGCAGATAAGAAGGCAGTGATGAAGAAGGAGGCTGAGAAGTCAAGCAAATTGGAGTTCAAGGCTTTGAAGAAGGACATCCCAGCAAAGAAAAGTGATGATGCAATTGGTGATGAGCTCCATGATTGGATTGGGAAGGGTGTGAGAGTGGTATCAGAAAAGGCAGGCCCCTTGAAGTATGGAAGATCAGGGAGTGTGTCCAATGTCAAGGATGGCACAGCAAGCATCATGACAGAGAAGGGTGTCATTAGCACACAGATGGAGTTCCTGATGCTGGAAGATGCAACATGGAAGAAACCCAGAGCATACAGGACCTTTCAGTATATCACAAGGGCATCATTGCAAAGCATGCTGCAAGCAATAGCTGCCCATCCAGAGCCATTTGTTGATACAACATACCCCTTGCTTGGGATAGATGCAGACACACACCTGGAAGATCAGCACATTGTATTGGCATGGGCATGGATGCAGTGGCAATTGAAAATTCCTGAGTCTGTGCAGTGCTTGGATCCAGCATTGGTGGGAAAGCTGACTGTGAACATGACTGAGATGGATGAGGCTGGCTATGAGTTGGTCAAGGGGCAAATCCTGGACTGTGCATCAGGTGTTGATACTTTGTGCATCCCAATCCCTGCCCATGGAGCGCCCAAGCATTGGACCCTATTGGTGAAGAAAGGGGATCAGTGGCATTACTATGACACCTTGGAAGGTGGACATCCTGAATGCCTGAAGTATGCCTATGAGATTGTGAAGCTGTTTGAAGGAGAGCATGCAGCAAATATCAAACTGGAATGCAGGAACCATGTTCGCCAGAAAGGAGCTGATTGTGGATATTTTGTCATTGCATACATGGAGATTGAGGCATGCACCCATGTTGAAGGCCCAGCATCTAGGGGATGGCCAATGGCAATCAAGGAGGAATGGCAGATCAGAATGCAGAAGATGAAGAAGGTATTGATCACAGAATGCAGCAAGCTACATCAGCATATGCAGGACATTGAGAAGAAAGCATACAATCTGAAGAAGAAGCAGGATGATGCATATGCAGCAGCCAATGAGAAATTGAGGAAATTGAAGGACATGAAGTGTCATTCAGCATTAGTAGCAATGCAAGCAATGAATGAGAACAGCAAGTTCTTCAGGGCATCAGATTTGAGCCATGAGGCAAGCATGGAGATCAGGATGGCTGAGACAAGATTAGCACCATGCAGCAAATGCAGATTTCAGACTGGATGCCTGAGGTGCATTGCCATGAAGGCATTTGCCTACTGGATGAAGAAGGAGGCATTCCTCGCGAATAAGGTGCCCAAGATTGAAGGACCAGGGCTGAAAGGGATTGTGGTGGTGGTAGTGGTGGTGGTGGTGGTATGGTGGTGGTGGTGGTGGTGGTCATTTGCTAGTGCTGCTCTTGGAGGATGGGGGGAGGGAGAGGGAGGGAGATGAGCATTGAGAGTGATTATTGACCTTGAATAAAGATTGATTGAGTGCCAAAAGCATGCAAATCCTATGGCAAATCAGTTTTCCCTGGCATGATCCCTGGAAAAATTCACTATGAAACCATGCAAATTCCATGGGGGATGAGGGTTGGGAGCACTGACCCTGAATAAAGATTAGATGCCAGAAGCATGCAAATCCCATGGTAAATCAGGTTTCCCTGGCATGATCCCTGGATAAATTCACTATGAAACCATGCAAATTCCATGGGGGATGAGGGTTGGGAGCACTGACCCTGAATAAAGATTAGATGCCAGAAGCATGCAAATCCCATGGTAAATCAGGTTTCCCTGGCATGATCCCTGGATAAATTCACTATGAAACCATGCAAATTCCATGGGGGATGAGGGTTGGGAGCACTGACCCTGAATAAAGATTAGATGCCAGAAGCATGCAAATCCCATGGTAAATCAGGTTTCCCTGGCATGATCCCTGGATAAATTCACTATGAAACCATGCAAATTCCATGGGGGATGAGGGTTGGGAGCACTGACCCTGAATAAAGATTAGATGCCAGAAGCATGCAAATCCCATGGTAAATCAGGTTTCCCTGGCATGATCCCTGGATAAATTCACTATGAAACCATGCAAATTCCATGGGGGATGAGGGTTGGGAGCACTGACCCTGAATAAAGATTGGATGCCAGAAGCATGCAAAATCCCATGGTAAATCAGGTTTCCCTGGCATGACCCCTGGATAAATTCACTGTGAAACCATGCAAATTCCATGGGGGATGAGCACTGACCCTGAATAAAGATTAGATGCCAGAAGCATGCAAATCCCATGGTAAATCAGGTTTCCCTGGCATGATCCCTGGATAAATTCACTATGAAACCATGCAAATTCCATGGGGGATGAGGGTTGGAGCACTGACCCTGAATAAAGATTAGATGCCAGAAACATGCAAATCCCATGGTAAATCAGGTTTCCCTGGCATGATCCCTGGATAAATTCACTATGAAACCATGCAAATTCCATGGGGGATGAGGGTTGGGAGCACTGACCCTGAATAAAGATTAGATGCCAGAAGCATGTATAGATTCAAGGGTTACCGGTTTGGGGCCCAAAAGGAAACAACAAACCGTCCAAGTGCGCTGCTCGCACATTTTCACGCTTGAACAGCCACACTGCGGATGCAATGGATGTAAAACCCCATACTGACCGATCAAATTCTTCACCCCCCTCTGCGTGTTAAAGGGGCCTTTCACAAAGCAGCCAAACAGTAACACAACAGATGGAGAAGGTCAGGGGAACCATTGACACATGCAAACCATGACAGTTGCGCTTTTAGCGCCGCTGCCACGTAGAGTAGTTTCCGCTACTGTTGTCCCATCCGCTCCATCCGGACCAGTTCTGCCAGCTGCCTTGGCTCCAATGCTCACCCTCGCGGGCGGCGGGAGCACGTGTGTCGGCATAGCGAGCGGCGTTGCGAGCGAGGTGCTTGCTGCTCTCGTTCCTCGAAAACTCGATCGAGTTACGAGCGTAACGCTCGTTCTGGCTGAATATCCAGTCCATTTCGTGGCGGAGGTCCTCGATGGCGTTGCTTCGCAAATGGATGATGCCATTCCAACAACCAATGCTGCGAGGCTTGTCCTGCTCGAAGACAACATTCACAAAAGCCCGTGGGCTGTATGGCATCCCTTGGAACATGATGATCCAGCGGGAACTGAGTGCATCTTGCAATTCGCTGGGCAAGAACTCCAACTCCGTCTTTATGTACGCGAGCCTTGCGATTCGCGACTCCGAAGTTGCTCCAAGGCCAACTCCAAGAGTGCGCTGGGCTTGCGACTGCTTTGGAGCAGCCAAGACGAGGTTTGCACACAACTCCATGCGGAGTATATCCGCATCCCGACGGCCCACCTCAAGCATACGAACCCTGTATTGAAGGTCGAGTTCATAGCGATCAAGCAGAGAGTGGTAGCCGTTCTTCAGGGCGGACTTGTGCTTCTTCCGGGCCTCCTGAATAACAGCACTGTCCGGGAAGGATGCTACTCCGATCCTCCTCGCGGAGGTCAAAAGTTCCCACGGATGCCAAAACCTGAGCTGTGACATGGGTGCTGAGGCCCATCTTCTTCAGCAAATTGGAACGCTGCACAAGGTAATTCTTTTGCTGCTCTTTCAACAGGCGAGGATTGAGGGGTGACAACTGCCCACATGATGTGCAGTGGACCTGCCCCTCGAACACACTGTTGTTGCAAACCGGGCACGTGGCGACATTCAGCTCAACGTTCTCCATTGGGTTGAAAGTCTTCTGTCTCTTCGCTTCCCCTTGCGGGGCGCGAGGAGACGCCACATTGGTGCGGGTTGTAGCAATGCGCTCCAGTGCTGTAGACCGATCATCAACCACGGCTTGGTCGCGCTTCATCCCCTGGGGTTCATCCTCAGTCGCCTCAGCTGGTGCACCTGCATCCGATTGCTCGGAGCGAGTGTACCATACATCGCCATTTGTAGCGTCCAATACAGAAATAATCGTGTAGTTGGGCACCTTGTCGCGCGTGAGGACGCCATCGCTCTCTGTCTTGAAAAAGCAAAGCCCTGCGCGAATGGCCATCCTGAGGTCGATCTGTATTTCCAAGGGCTTGTTAGCACGTACGCCTGAGATGTAATTTTCGTTCGTGCTCGGGATGTCAGCGAAGAAAACGTGAGGTCTGCCTGTCTCGTGCTGGTCACCTCCTCCTGGAAGCAGTCCGTTTCGCATAATGTTGGCGAAGTTCCGCTTATCGGTGCGATGATAGAGCACCGTAGGAGGGTTGCTGCAGACGTTCCAGCCAGACCAGCGCCCGAGGTCAGTCCCCGGGTTCACGTACCACTCCTTCGCGATGCCGGAGTCGTCGATTTGGAGCCAGTCCTCATGGTGTTGGGAGGCCTTGATCTTGAAAATCCAATGAGAACAGGGGACGTCTCCGCACCGGCTTGCGTCCGGGCAACCAAGCGCAATGAACCTCTGCTTTTTGTCGAGCTTGAAGATGTCCATGATATTCTGAATATTCCATGGAATGGGATGTCGCAGCTCCTTGCGAAGCGCTAGTCCCAAATCTTCAAGGTCCATGTAGCCGTCCGTCCTCATCCATCACGTACCCACATCCTTCTGTCCCACGACCACGGAGGATCTTCGAGATGCACGTCAGGGAGCTGTGGTACTCGTTGCTGATTCTCCTGACGGAAGGGTCGTAATCGAAAGAAGGCTGCTTGATGATTTCAAGTCGCTTGGGGCCCTCACCATAGTCAACATACTTCACGCCATCATGAATGCTATACACCCAGCAATCGTAGTGGCCCCCAGTCACGCTCCTCCCGTAGGAGTCGAGTGGTACCGGCCTGCTCGTCGCCTCGTCCCTCTGTGCCACCGCAGCCGCTTTTGCACCGGCTTGCGCCGGGCGAACACTTTCGGAAACATCAGCACCGGAAGGCTCACCTGAGGTTGCAAACTCGGCTGGATCGACAGGGGCGAAATCGAGGGGCTGCCGGACCTCCACTTCTTCACGGGTAAAAGGGAGCCCGATCATTTCTGACAATGAAACGCCGCACTTCGTTAGCGTTTCCTTGCAGTACGCGAGAACCTCAACGTTGACTGTGCAATCCTCTTGGTGGCGCACCTCGAGCACATCGATCGGACGCATGGTGCAATCATGCGACCGTGTCAGCTCAGCTACGCTGCCCATCGCGGGGCGCAAGATGGAAAGCATATACAACATGTGATGGGTTCCGCGCATAAACTGGACGGTCTTCGTGATATTGTCGTCACTGAAGCACATATGATACCTGTCCAGCAAATCGATGGTCTCGACGAAGGGTGTAGCATCTACGTACACAAACATATTGTTGGGGTCGCCGATGATGTAATCCCGGACTTCCGTCATGAAACGGTCCCAAATCATAGAGAAGCCGTAGAGATAGCTCTTCGCGCCGGTCATGACTCCAAGGCATGCGCAGCCCTTGCGGGCCGCGAAGTCCCTGGTCCAAGCCAGGCGCCGTCTGGTGTCAGCGAGAAGTTGCTCGGCGTCTGTGATGGGGGTGTCGTAAGGATATGTACCAGTGGGCTCGAGGCCGTCCTTCCCAACGAGCTCGTTGCCATTCCAGTAAATCATCGGAATGATGGTGGCTGCTGGGTAGTCGGTACGCACCTCGTCGATGAGGGCGGCCAACCGCTTGCACAGCTGTTGTAAGCCCTTGCCCCAAAGCATTTCAGACCTCCATGCACCGACGCGCGCCGGGCGAGAGGCATCCAAACGCTCCGCAAAGTCGTACTTGCGAAGCTTGCGCTTCTTGCCCGAAACCATGGACAGTCCTGAATCAGCGACAGTCACATAGATAAGGAGGTCGCGGTCTGGTACACGTGGGGCCTGCAAAACTTTCAAGTACGGTTCGCTTATGGTTAACAGGGGTGTAAGCAATTGCAGGTAGTGCGGTTGGTCCTGCACCCATGTATGAATAAGCGACTGTGCAGAGGTCGTCTCGAGGAGGCCCTTGACCGTGGCGGCGAGGTTAGCGTCGTATTTGCCGTTCGTGCATACCGATGTGGTAGCGACATTCTCCATCCATCTCCTCCATGCCGGATCGCAATCCCTCGCGGGATGCGCCATAGCCGTCGCGCTGCTCATTGCGAAGAAGATGCAGCACAATCACTCGAAAGCAACGGCTGCATGGTGGCATGTTCGGAAAATGCATTGTGAACGGCATCGGTGTAAACATACGTGTATCCCTCGGCTTCCTTCAAATGCGTGCCACGGCTTTCATCATGCTCGTGAGAACCATCACACTTGAAGTACTCAACCACGGAAATAGTGGGCATATTACTGGCAACGACCCACTGCTTTTTCATAGGTTTTCCATTTCTCCCTTTGATTCCGATTTTGCAACCATGGAATTCATACTTGTTCATCTTGTACTTAGTCAAGAAACTCCATAGTTCGGGCCATTTCCAATAACGACACGCCTTGGGAAGTTCGAAGGCAACTCTAACGTCATCAGAATAGACATCATTTAGAATGCGTTTGAACCCTCTCAACAGTGATCGGAATTGCTTGATGTGACCCTCAATTTTGGCGGCACCTTTGGGGGTTTGCTGGTTGACATAACCCCACGGGCATCCTCCAGTGCAAGGCAACGAAACGTAGAACATTATTGCCCCCTTAGGATTCTTGCTACTAAATTCGGCAATTTCATGGACTAACCACTGCCTGCATGTATCAGAGCACCCGTCTTCGGCTTCAGTTACCCGAATGACACGACATCCTTTTGAAGAGTCTCTTGATTCGCCCAACCGTGAGGTCGTCGAACAACAGAATTCAATAAGGAGGCGCTTGGGCTGAACGTTGCATAACGCAGCGATCTGCCCCCCCTGATCGCTAACTTCTCCGGCCTTGGCGCATGGGGAGAGCAGCAAACTGGTGGCACAGGCTCGCGCCTGGCGATTGGGGGAGATACCGATCAGCTCAAGTGCATGGTGCCACACTGGGGTGCTGTCAAACGCCTTGGTCAAGATGTCTGCAGCTTGGAGGGTAGTGTCAACATTGATTAATTCGAACTGCCTATTCACGAATTGCTCCTGGAGCCATCTAAAGCTAATGCGTTGGGTCCTATCCGTGTGCCTTAGCTTCTGTGAGTGTCCCTGCTGCAGAATAGTGATCGTGGCCTGATTGTCTTCCATCAGCTTAACTTTCCACTTATCACTGAGATGCACAGTTAGGGCATTGATGTTCGCTACACTTGTGCTCGCATCAACATTACCGTACCGAATTTCATCCAACTCGGGGTCGATGCGAGCAACAATGCCATCGGGCACATCAAGGGAGGCTTTTCCCGCCTTTTGAGCATACCCATGTGCTTCTTTCCCAAACAGGCTGAGCTGGCAGAAAAGCGACAGCGTCGGCAATCCCTCTGCTCTGAGCGCCTGGTTCGCAGCGATGACCTCGGCTTCAGTCGAGCTTGTTGCGGTCGCTGTCTGCTTCCTAGAAGGCATTCAGTGGATAGTACGTGTTTGGTCCTACCAGGATCATGGTGCAACCAGTTGTACTATGCGAGTCATATTCGCCTGCCCAATCCGCGTCAGCGAACAACCACAGCCTACAATCAGAGAACTTATCCCCGATAAAACCTCGCATCTTTAGATCCTTCGAACAGTGTATATAAGACACAAGCCGATGTAGAGCGCTGTCGCACTCAGTGGACCATTTACTCACGCGCGAGGCAAGGCTTTGCGTGGCTCTTAGCAGGTCATACCTAGCCATGCGGGCTGCGAATAGGATCTTCATTAGTACTTTTGCAGCGATCGTTTGAAGCCTGCCCTTTGGCTCCTCTTCATTTACGACAGGTCTCGCGACCTTCGGACCAATGAATGGAGTGCTAACCTTACTCAACGAAGAAACATTCACCTTGGCAAGTTCGCAATATGCGTCAACGCATGACTTGAGGAAATCAGACATGTCGTACTCAACAATGTTGACTTCTTTAGTCATACAACCAACAGGTTTATCGCATATCGTTTCGGGTCCTTTGAACTTCGAAACCTTGACTTCTTTCTTGGCCGCGGTTTTGTCTCTCATTGCTCCAGGCTTTGAGGGCAATGCACATTGCAAAGCTGCTTCCTGATTCTCACCGTAGGAAAACACAGTACGTCCGGTCCACCACGCGGTGTCCGCAGAAATGCGATCACTTGCATGATGCGACCACTCATCGCAAATAGGACTTGATTTGGATTGATCTTTGATTGTCACACGCTGGGGGTCGAGGCTGCAAGCGAATGCACTCATTTGCTCCTTAGGACGGAAAAGGCACTTTCTGGGCTGCAAGTGATAGCGTGTCCACGTTTTTGTGTTCTCATCATGCTCCCAGTAGTCCTCAGTCCTCCTTTGAGAGCAAACACCCGCGTGTTGCGTAGAACCCTCAAACACGTGGTTAAAAGGGTGTTCCTCTTTAGGCAATCTGACATTGTTCTTTTCGATGTGATGACACCCAAAGTATCTGCCGAATCGCTCGGGCGCGTCGATCTCGACAACCTTCCCGATCAGTTCCCATCCCTTATCGAGGCTACCGGCGGGTCCTGCAAGCTTGAAGTCATCAACATATACGACGAGCAGCAGGTCGAGTTCCGGATGATGGAAAATGGATGTCCATATTTCGGGCAACACTCTCACAAAGCCTTGCTTGCTAAGGGCATCTTCGAGGTGCTTTTCCCAAAGCCCCCCTGAATCGGGATGTCCGTACAAGGCTAGCACAAGTGGAACAATGGGGTCAATGTATTGTTTGCTCCAATGGCTGGGCCATCTGTTTTTGGGCAATCTAAGCCATGTGGGAACGCCTTTGAACAGGGCTTGAATGTAGGCTTGCTTCGCATCGGCTTGCGCCTTGCGGTAGCCGGGCTGCGACCCGAAAGCGTCGAGGATTTTGGCTGCCTCCATTGACGCTGGGCTGGACCCTAGCTCCGCAAATAATGCTGCAACAGAGTTTTCGTCGTAAACATTGTTCCCTTGGAAACGGTCCTTCCTTTGAATTTCTTGTTGGGATCATCATCGGGAAGCTCGCTACCTTTCTCGTAACAAGCTTCGAAAATCCTTCCAATGTGGACCTTTTCCCCTTTGTTCTGGGCTTCTCTGATGACGCGCCTACACTCATTTACTCTGAACTCGTCCCAAGTGCCTTTCTTTCGAAGGTTTTCCCATTCCTTGTCGAGGGCAGCTTGGGCCTTTGGCGTATTGGCTACTTCGGCTTTTGGCACAAGCCTAGCAACGACTGCACTGAACAGTTCAAGAGCAACGTCAAATTCAACTTTCTTGATTCGCTCTTTGACCAACTCACGCAATTGCGGGCGATGCGGCTCCTTTGATGACTTGTCACGTTCCGGAAGAACGGACATCGCAGGCGCGTGCCGGATCACAGGCAATGTCGGCTCGCCCTCGCGGGCAGCGCTGGTCGGCTTTGCGCTCGATGCGGCTTCGGGGTGCTCAGATCTGGCCTCCGAAGAGACTGCTGTCTCAAGCACTGCCTTCTTGGCATCTGCACGGAGCTGATCTTCATACTGCTGGGTTAGGGCCTTTCGGTCCTGACTGCCAAGCATGACCCACATGTCGGACGGGATATCGGGAGGCCTTTTGGATCCGGCCTTCCTACGGACGAGCCGAACCCCATCCCACACATAGCCATCAGGTACTGGTGACCCATCAGGCATTATGCTCGGGTCGAATGCACCGCCTTTGTCGAGCACGACAGGCTTGGTCTTCGCTTCGGATTTCTCCGATGCGGCGGGTTCCTCGATGTGGGCTTGCCCACGCTCCAACGGCACAGGATCATCTCGTGTCCTAGCACTGGCAACAGGTGGATGAGATGCAGGGTCTTTCAACAACCTCATCGGGAAGATGAACTCATCAGTAGGAAGCTCAATGCGCTTTGTTCGCTGTACCGTGAGGGACGCATGTTCGATATGGTAATCGAGCCCTTCTAGTTTTGCAACGAGGACCTCACCCTTCCATGCGAACCCAGGCTGAATATGGTACCCGAGAAACACGCCTTCATTAGATGTTGGCGAAGTCTTGCCTGCCTGATTGTCAGCTCGTGCAGGGTTATTCCAGAACAGTATCTTTGCTCCGAAAGGTATCTCAGCTTCATCAAAGGTCTTGTTGAACCTGAGGTACCATGGCGAATCGTTTCCATTCAACTGTGGCAGGATGTTGGTCGCAACTGCATTGTGCTGGATAGCAAATGGCCACATCGACAGTGGGAACCCTGACTGAACAAGGTTCGCACGTGCTCCCTCCAACAGATGTCTGATTTCCCTTTCCACGAAAGATTTGGAAGAATCGACATATTCAATGGAGGTCTGATGACGGTACCCCAACTGCTCTATTGCGGCTTTCAATTCCCGGGAGTTATCGGTGTATAGAACTTCAACCTCATCCCTACCGGAAATGAAATGCTGGATCCCTGCAACGGATTGCTCCGTGCTTTTGCTGGTCGATGGGTAAACGTACCTGAACTGCGTATGCACGTCCTTGATCACAAGAGCACACCATTCGCCTTTGATACCTTGCTCGATGTTGGTCTTGAGGATCACATGATCAGCAATGATGTGATCTCCAAACGCTTTCGTTTCGAGCCTTCCCTGCCCACCTTTCGATCTCGCATATGGGGCAAGCATCTTGGCACGTTGGCAGGTGCGGCAAAAGGGATTCTTCGGATAGTGTGCAAACAAGTGCTCTTTGGTACTCGCTTCGGCAACCAGATCTTCCTCTTTGCGGGATCTCACAAACCGCTCAACTTCGTCGTCGGGATCATCACCTTCGTCGATGCCTTCGTCATGAACCGGAGCAGGCGCTGGCTTGGATGCTGCTACTGCACTCAACGATGGCTCAGCTTCACAACTTGAGTCCATGTATGGCACATGACCGTCAACCTTGAGCTGGATCAGAGCACCATCAGGGCGAATCATGGTTGGTGCCTTCCCGGATTCCCAATGAAAGGAATATCCTTGATCCAGACACTTCACACCCAGCGACAGCACTGCGGGAGAACTCTCGAGGATGTAAGGCTGAGCAGGCTCACACAATGCATCGACATTGATGTCGGCGATTTCGGAAGCAGTGATGTTTCCGTTTGCAGTCACAAGGCGAATGGGCTGCGGGGCCTGTTTTCGGATTGCCTTGGACGCATTCCTCAGTGCAGCTTTGCTGATGAGGTCCTGCTCACTACCGGAATCAATGAGCCACACGTCCTTTCCCTTTGGGGCAGGGGTGGCTGCCCTTGGCGCTTCGACATCCTTGCGAACATCGTGAGGCGGCATGGCAACTCTCAGGCACTCATCACACGATAGGCTTGAGATGGAATCGGATTCCACATCGCACATGAAACCGCAAGCGGGCTGGGCTCCATTCTCCATGGCTTTGACTACGGCATTCAACTGGTTCGCGGCCTTGCGCGCTGCCTTGTTAGTCCCTTTGGTCGGCCTGGGGCAGTCCTTGGCACTTGGAAACATCCTATTGTACTGCCGTTCCTCATACTCAAGCTTGAAACCATCGCCTTCGGCGGGGATCTCATGCACGTGAGCATTGGTGTCGAATGACACTCCGATTGGATCGATCGGCTTTGCGAACATGGCGTACCTGGTGCAGACTGCAGCGGCTTTGGCCTTGGGCTTAGGCTTAGGTGAATTTGCACGCTTCTTAGCCGCAGGATTTGCATTGGCCTCGCTGCTCGATGCCGCGGCGGCAGATTTGCCGCCCGTGGAGGCATGGCTAAACTTGCATTTGTCACCTCTAGTGCACTTCCCTTGGGCAAAGAAAGAACACGGTGCTTTCTCTCCTTTACCGCCTTTGGGGGAACTTGGCCTGCCACGGGTCGCTGAGCGTCCTCGCGGCTCCTTGCGGTGCGCGTAAGGGCAGTTTGCCCCCCTCGTGCACGAGCCCTTCTGGAAGTCAAAACAGTACTTCTCCTCGGTGTCCTTCGGCTTAGGTGCGCTCTTTTTCTTGGGGTCCCTCTTTTCAGGGGCGGCAGCACCAGCCTTGGGCGTCGGGGCTTTACTGGCATTGACCTTGGACACGCGCTCTCGGTTCTCGCGGAGCCTATCCCTCTCGATTAGATCCCTCATGCAACGCATTAGGAAATCGTACGATTTATTGGGATCATCATCACGGCAGCGATCATATGTGTCAATGTCATACCGCAACAGATGGCAGCTTCTCACTTGGCGAAGCAAGATGTCTTTCAACACCTTCTCTTCCGGCGGCCTTTTCATGCCGGCGATCACGGAATCCCAAGCGTTCAGGAAACGCTTGAGATCAATGATTCCTTCGCCGTGTCGCGAGACACGCAACAGGTCTTCCAAGGAGTAGAGGTTTCCGGCTTCTTCACTGGTCTTGAAATATTGGTCAAACATAAACAAGACCTGCCTTCCTCTCATGGCCTTTCCCTCCTTGGCGCATTCTTCCTTTGCTGTTAGGATTCGCTGAGCCAGATCGCCTTTCGCTGAACGCGTGAGCGCTGCGAGAATCTTCGTGTCTAGTGTCACGAATTTTCCCGGTTCGCCGAGCTCCTCCAACAGCTTCTTCTTGTCCTCGCGATCGGACCAGACTTCCATGATCCAAGGCCAAGCCTCGTCTGGACGGTCAGATGCGGCGCGGACGTCCTCACGAACCGATGTCTTCCATTCACGGTACGTTTCAGGGGTTGGCATCTCCTTGAATCGCAACGTCTCGCTTTCGCGAGTTCTGGGCTTTTCATCGTTCGTGTGGCCTTTTACTAACTTCATCAACATTTTGGCGAATGCTTCTTGGCCGAGGTTAGGCCCGAGGCCATCACCTTCGTCTTCATCACCATCGCCATCGCCATCATCATCAGGTGGCGGACCGCCGGGAGGCTTACCACCCTGCTTGCGGTCAGTTGACATTGGCCCCTGAGAGAATTGCAGGGGTGGGACCGGTGCACTTGTTTTCACCGGGGATCGGCTGCTACCTGATGGCTTTTCAGCTGGTCCTTGCGGATCGCGAGCATCTGCGGGCAGTGCTTCGCATTCGGCAGTTGGAATCACGCTAGGGGTATATTCATCCCCGTAACCGTCATAGGTAACAAGCGACCTCAACTTTTCCTTTGCATATTGAAACGGATGGGTCAACGGGTCCAACATTGACCTTTGGGACCGAGCTGACTTCATGTCGTCGGTCATCAACTCTGGTGAATCCTCTCGGGTATCACCTACCCCTTTGGGCTTCGAACCATCCTCGCGGAGGTCGTGTAGCTTCTGACACTTCTTCAGCTCATCGAGCTCGTCCTGCAGAAGCCCGTTTTGGTGGGCCATCATGTCAACCGTTCTGGCGTGTGTAGCCTCGACACGGGCTGTGTCATCGGCATGCTTGGCAGCTTGCTCATGGAGGAGCTGCTGGGCTTCCGCCAGGGTGGATTCGATGGCTTGCCTAAACTCAGTTGTTTTGCGTCCCATTTCCGCTTCATGCAATGCTTGGGCATTTTCCTCACACACTTGGCTTATCCTAGCTTCAGCGAAGTTCACTTCTTGCATGAACTCATTGCTCACTCGCTGTTCGTATTCACGAATCCTATGCGACTGGGCTTGCACACATTCAGCGTAGTGTGCATGCAGCTGATTCTGTGCGGCACGGAGCTCCTCACGGTTTTCCGCTTGCAAATGCGTAACAGCTGCTTGATGCAGGGCTTCGGCTTCAGACCTAATGGCTGCATCATTCCCAAAAGCAAAGATTGCGGTATTGTACAGTTGAAGGGAATTCATCAGGGTGCGGTTGTATTGCGCATTAGCGCTTGATGCGAACATTCGCACACCGCCGCCGGTGGCGTTGCCGGAGCTAGCTCCGGCAGCATCCACAGGCATGCTGGATCCATCAACTGGCACAAGGGAACCGTCCATTGCTTAGAGCTAGGGGCCTACGGCTGATAACCTATAGATTCAAGGGTTACCGGTTTGGGGCCCAAAAGGAAACAACAAACCGTCCAAGTGCGCTGCTCGCACATTTTCACGCTTGAACAGCCACACTGCGGATGCAATGGATGTAAAACCCCAAACTGACCGATCAAATTCTTCAGCATGCAAATCCCATGGTAAATCAGGTTTCCCTGGCATGATCCCTGGATAAATTCACTATGAAACCATGCAAATTCCATGGGAGATGAGGGTTGGGAGCACTGACCCTGAATACAAGTCTTCATTTTGCATGGATCCCAATGGGAATTCTAGGTTCTTTTGTCAGCTGGGGAACTCAGGATTCATTCACTCATGTGGGGGGAAGGTTATTTTTTTGAATTACTTTATATCATTTTTCATTTTTTTCATATTTTTCCACCTGGGAAAAACGGTTAGCATTATTCATGGTATATGTATTATTATTTTTTGAAATCGGTTAGCATTATTCATGGTCTATTTACTAATCGTAGGTCAACATTACATCAGTGTCAGAAAGCAGCGTTACCAGCCGTTTTCTGCATGCGACTTCTGTTTTCTCCTCCCTGGCCAGCACATGTCGCGCAGCATGCCATTGTGGTGTAATATTTGTATATGGTTCCGTATGAAACCTCTCCCCTCGAGTTTCACAAAGCAGCGTCGCCGCTCCTTTTCCTTTAGCGGACTAGATGAAGTTCATCAATCAAATTCTTCTTTGACATGTTTTGGATAAACTTGACCCTCCAGGTCATGTGCTGTCTGCGCAGACAAAAAGGTTTGTGGTGGGTGGGCACAAAAATATCTTAGACCTGCGCCGCAGGGGCAACTTCCCGTTTTGGCTTGAGCGAGACGTCACGCCGTAACAAACAATGCATCATCGCACATCTGCCTACCCATGAATGATTAACATCTTTGGTTCCGTATGAAACCTCGCTCCTTGAGTTTCACAAAGCAGCGTCGCTCCTTTTTCTTTTAACGGACTAGATAGAGTTCATCAATCAAATTCTTTGAAATGCTTTGGATAAACTTGACCCTCCAGGTCATGTGCTGTCTGCCAAGGAACCCTATCTCCTCATGCACTCATGCCTTCCCAAACCACTGAGACACAGAAGTGGCGGCGCCTTCGCAAGATGAAAGGACAAACGATTCAAAAGACATTCCTGAGGAAGGCAGCCAACAGCCTCATTGAGATCCGCGCCGAGAAGCGTGGACAGAAAAGGGTCGACGATGGTGCAGGGCGACCCTGATAGACCTGCTCGTCATGGCGGCGACCTCGCACCAAGGCCGCCAAGCCATGGGTGGGTCTGCACCGGCTTCTAATCAAGCTCGGACAAGGTTGTTGGTCACTCGAGGTCTCAATGCCCCTGTCGGCACACCAGTTCCGGGGCTTCTCAGCCGCCACCAAAGCAATCTGCGCCGCGGCGGCCGACATGGGGCGCGGAAATGGACCGGAACAAGGGGGAACGCCACAGATCTTGGGGCGACTCCCTGTTTTGGCTTGAGCCAACACGTCAAGTCGTCTTGCCGTAACAAATAATGCATCATCACCACGCCTGCCTACCCATGAATGATTAACATCTATATCTATATACCTATTCTGCATCTATAATCTACATCTACGTCTATATCTCTACCCACATGCGTGTATGTGCACCTAAAAGCGTCTCCCCGGCCAGAAGACGAGGTTCATCAAGGCGATCGAAAGGAAGAGCATGATGGGCAAGAAGAAGAACAAGAGCCACTCCTTCCTTGGTTGGCTAAGGTCCCTTGCTAACGGTTATATACTAAGGTTAAACGACCTGCAGGTGGCTTTTTTTAAGGGAAATGCCTAAGATAAACCACTTTGGGGCTTTTTTTGGGTTTAAGGTTAAACGACCTGCAGGTGGCTTTCCCGTGGGAAATCCCTTTTAGGAGTTTTTCAGTGCACTAACGCTATAGCCAGCTATAGCTTCACCATGATGAGTGGGAAGTAGACCTGTGCGATGGAGTCCAAGGTGGCAAACTGCAGCCTCGGCAGTGGAATCGCCCACGTTTCAGCTTCGTTTTGGTTTGTTGCTTTTTTTTTCTCTAAGGTTTGCTTTTTTTGGTTTTCTAGGGTTTCCTAGGTTGTTTTTTTCTTTTTTTAAGAGAGTTATATACTAACAAGCATACCAAACGGCCCCACGAACTTGTGGTACATAGATTGTTTCCTGTGCTTGTCCTTTTCAGACCTTTGATAGATAGCCTTTACTCTCCTGAGCCATAAAATGGCCAGGAAAGAGGTCTTCCAAGGGTATCAATTATGATCACATCGCTCCTGTATACAAGATAATTCCAACGCACATAACTCCAACACTGCCTCTGATTTCATATAGCTTCTGTCGAAGCAAAACCACAAGGACATGAAGACATGCACCTACCTTTCTCCACCTTCTTCACACTTCTCATACTTCCTTACCAGTCTTACCTCTTGAATTCCTCAAAACTCACACTCAGCTTCCTTACCAGCCTTACCAGCCTCACCTCTCCTCGCTTTCCCCTCTTAGTTCTGCTAAGTCAGGGGGTGCTTTGAGATGGGGTTGGGGTAGCTGTTCCATCTGCCAAGTCACAAGGTCAAACAGGATCTGCCCAACGTCCCAAAGTTCTCCTCCACGATCTGCTCGGTGCGCAGATCGCTCGCCAGGTCCGGGTCCTGGCAGCAAACCGAAGCACCAAGCCGAAGCGCAAAGGCAAAAGAACGCGGTTTGCTTCGGCTTATCAAAGGCCCCACAAAAACCCAAAAATGAAAGAAAGAAAAGACCCCAAAACAAACCCAAAAACTTTCACCATCAAAACATATCAAAACCCCCAAAGAACTCTCCTTGGTGATGATTTCGATCGCCACGCAACCGCAAACCCAAAGGCCCAAGGCAATCCTGAGAAGTGGGAAAGGAAAAAAAGGAGGGTATACAATAAAGATGCAATGTTTCAAAATGGGGGGGGTTGGTTCGCACATTTTCTGAAAGAATTTGGACTTTGATTTGGAAAAACGTTTGGAGATGTTTGATTTAACGCGCAGTTCTGTCCTTTGAAGGATGGTTTTAAGCCAAACATGAGGGACGGGATAACATGCGATAACCGTTCAACATGTGTTTCAAGTTTCGTCAAACTGTAACGAACGCAAAAAGGAAGGTGAAGAGCAGCTATGTCCAACTGTATGCTCTTGAAAGGCGCCATTGGTGCCTTTCCGGATTTTCGTCCCAGGAATATCCAATGTCCTTTCTATGATGCAGTTTTTGAGGGTTTCAGGAAGAAACATCCCCCCGGCGCGGAGTTTCAATTCTTCACCAAGCAAGGTGCAAAGCAACCACCGACAGCATGGTGTGCCCAGCAGTGAGGATGCCATAGACCAAGCGCCAAATGACCTGCAAAAGCGTCAACAACTCAGTTTTTTGTTTGTAAGTCTAAATCCTAAGTATTTCACGATGAGGTCATCTATGATGCATTGGAACCATGACAAGTCGAAAGCTGGGAAAGACATGGAAAGACGCCTTGAAATGGCCCACCATACGGAGGGACCGCACCAAGCGCAGCAGTCGCAAGGCACGCACCACCAGCACCTTGTTCAGGGGTACGAGGCCAGGAGGCCTAGCCCAGGAGCGGCAGGTGGAAAGCGCACCATCTCCGTCTTATCTCCAACCATCTTCCCCCCCCAAAAATTGGGGCTTCAGAAGGAAATAATCCAAAAAAACAACAACTTCTGAGACCATAAACTTGGCAGCCTCGGGTCTACGTTAGTTTTTTTTCGATCAGCAAAGTTTTTCGCCAAAACGAGGGTGAATGCCGCACTCTTGTGGTGAACAACGGCTGAGAACAAAAGAAAATCTGGCCAACTCGAAAATCGCAAGCACCTGCCTACAGCAACCAAGAAGAAATCCAGCCAAAACCAGCTGCTATGGAGAATTTTTCGGCCACCCGCCAACAATCGGAGGACAAGCTCCACCGCATAGACGGCCAGAAAAGCACGCTCCACCCAAGCAGCCCATCGAACGTGAGGGTCGTGCAATGAGAGTTCGGCTTCAACGCCAATCATTACCATGTTGAGCATAATGATGACACCTGCCAGGCTTTTGCGCACTTTCAAAGCAACTTGAAGCATTCATCTTGGATGCCACACCCACAAAAAAATCCGCCCACCGCTTTTGGGACACTCTACACATCCTGACCTTGTTTGACGCGCCGTACCTTCATGATTCCCATAACACCACACAACCTCCCCAAAACCGGGAACCCTCAACCTCCGGAACCTGAGGTATGGTTTCTGGCGGGCTGCCCCACTTTCAGCTGTTGGGGAAAAGCATGGATCAAAGCCAATACCCACGTACGTTCTGCAAAAGCACAAAGAATCGGATTGCTGCTTTAACTGGTATTGGAAAAAATATGGCCAACTTCGAAAAGCACCCTACGAAGAGACCCGCGCAGGCCTGCCACATAATCAAAGCTCCGCGAGTTGACAAACTTGTACAAAACGCGACGGCCCTCTTGCCAAAGACCATTGCCGGTCAAGTGCGCCGGTTCACTATGATCCATCATGACTTCAGTCACCAGTGTCCTTAGACATGGGGCACCGGACATGTTTGATTCTAGTTTTCTTTCTCATGTGAAGTCATATCTAACTTATCTACCATCAAGGATTCCTATTGCAAGTTGATACCCTTCCCAAAGCTCTCCACAACTGTTAAACTGTTAGGGTTCCAGTTGCTTGTAATCTGAGTCCTTCCCACTCTGTCTCCCTTCAAAATCTTTCGTCAGTCCCCAAACGTCGCTTGTGTGAGGTGTACACTCGCTGCAGCTCTATATTTACATGTATATCTATTATATATCTATATGCATATAAATATATATATATATATTACATTTATAGTCTTGTCATGATCAATTATGTTCATCTCTACTTTTGAAACTAACATCAAATATCGTTGAACTGTTTTTGTTTGTGCCTGACAGGGGGTTCTTTTCTCCCAATACCACTGACACTAACACTAACCCTAACACTAAAACAAACAAGAAAGCAAACAAACAAACAAACAAACGTTCATGTCGCACTCAAATAGAAACACCTCCCAAGCAACCCCATAATATTCAATAAATGATCGTCCAAGTTTCTGCAGATGACCTTGGGTCAGTTCCAAGTTGCTCAACTTCTTGGGCGTCATATCCTTGTTGGACTCCAAGCTGCGCCGAGACTCCACACTCTCAATCTGAAGCTCCTCGGGCTCGATCTCCATGACTTGCGGATCATCTCCTCGAGCGATACCGGATAAAAACGACCAGGGGTAGCTTGTTCTAAGGTGTTGCTAGGTTGTTTCAAAGGTTTTTCTAGGTGTTTTCTAAGGTTTATCTAGGTGTTTTCTAGGCTTTTTTCTGGGTTGTTCTTAGGTTTTTCTTGGTCTTCCTGCCTTTGGTTGAACAAGTTGAACAGCAGGCCTTAGGGGGTTTTGAGTCCAAACTCTCCAAAATACATCAAAAATGTTCGATTTCTAGATATTTCTAGCAAGCCTCTGGCAGAGGGAGATTCGCAACTTGGAAGGGCATAAGCTTCTTAGAGAAAGCTTTCTAACAGATTCTAACGCATGAGTTGATTGATGTCGCTGCCCCAAAACCGACCGCAAACACTCAAAAATACTCCATTCTCCTGGAGGTGGAGTTGGTCTGTCAGGCGTGCAACTCACCTGAGGGAGTTTCAGCTGCGCATCCAGCCGCCCAAGGAGCTCCTCCACCGCCGTCTGCCACTGAAGGTGTTGATTCCTTGGCTGCACTCTGTGCTGAAGCTTCAACGACCAAATGGCAGTGGCTTAGACGGGGTAAAACCATGTAAAACCGTAAAACCCTCTTCTTAAACCAAATAAAAGGCTAAGGCAGCTTAAGAGTGAAGAGTATATCTATTATAAAAACAACTCTATCTAAAAACACGGAAGGTTCCGCAACTGATCCATTCGCTCCATCGACTCCCTCTGTTGCGACTGGATCTTTTGCATCGTCGACAGGAAACCATCCACGTCGTTGGAAACCATGGCCTCCCGCCCTCTTTTTAAAAATGACTATGTCCCAGTACCCAATGGTTCGAGCCACACTTCTGCCAGTTCTCCCTTTAACATCCGTTTGCACCTTCTCTTAGGTTCCATGTCCGCGGACATCTCTCAACAGTTCTCAGCACCTCTCCGGCGTCTCCTCCTTTTCAAAGCGCAAGTTCTCTCGCTGTCAGAGCGGCTCTTGCGCTCCCAAATCCAAAAGGCCAAAGCAATGGCCTAGCCTAAACAAATCTAGGTAGTGTGCAAGGTATGCGCACAGAATCATCATTGGGTTCGTCTGACACATGAAAGTCTCAACATATCTGATTTAACGTAATCAGTTTGTTGTAGGTGCTCTAGTAAAAGTTTCTCGAATAGAAAATGGATTGAACTTCCGTTGCTTCACATTTGCGCTAAACCCAACTTGCGAACGAGTTGTCAAGCCGGAAGAAATGGAGTCCGACCCGCTGCTTTTCCGATATGGCTTTTGCACCCGAAAACGCTGCAGGCCTTGTTGGCTAGACTGAGCTCAAGTGGGCTCGACAAACTTAAGCAGCTTGAGCTCAAATCCTTCAACAGGTCTGGCTTGGAACATGGTGCCCTCAAACAAGTGACCAAGTAGCAGCAAGAAACAAATGATCTGAATAGGAGGTATTTGGGAGAATCAGCATTTTGTTGGAGCCAGCACCCTTCAAAACTGCATGTTCATCCATCAACTATCAGCTATCATCAACTATACCTCAGAATTTCAATTCACTGAAGGCAGCACGTCGGACGAGGCCTCTGCAACACTTCAGTCTGCTCAGACACATCTTGCACACCCGGCGCTTGCCCCACCGGCATGGCGGCAGGTGGCGCAACAGCTGTGACAGGTGCGGCTGTTGTAGGAGGTTGAGACCTACCGTCCAGATATTTGATGACCTCACACCAGAGCTCTTTCTCCACCGTTTGGTTCACATGCCTGAACCCTTTGTGCTTCTCTTTGATGCGCTTCTTGATGGCTTCTGCGTCCGCCGCAAAGTAGGCGCTGGCCGCTTCAGCGTTCACGCGACATTCCTGCGTCAAGTCGCCTAGGGTGTTGACGCCTGTGACTTGGACATCTGGCAAAATCAATGTGGTCGGTATCTCCTCCGTACAGGCGACGAACACTTCGAAAATGCACCAGATGCGCGTGGTATAAGCGCAACCACTCAACTTGTCGAAACACATTAGCATCTTCCCAATTCCTTTCAACTGCTTGCCGAAAACGCTAAATAATTTCTCGGGCTCTTCAACCTGATTTCCTTCCAACATCCTGAACTGGTTGTTCACAAAAACGCACCACCAAATGAAGATCTCAGTGCAATCTTCTCGGCCTGACACCTGTGCTTGCGTATCCCACCATCGTTCCAAAGCCCTGTGAACGTCCAAAAGCTTGTAGCTCCATACCCAAGACAAAAACCATGTAGCCTTGGAGCTATTCCTGGAAGCCCGCAAGGCATCCACAATACTGCAATCCATCTTGCCGTCCCTGGGGCAACACTGGTTCTTGCCCAAGGCCCATGGCCTCAAGAAAGCAAATAAGATGCCTGCTCTTGAATCCCAACATCTTCAAGACTTCAAAACCCTCAGCAATTGAAGAGCTGCGCACGCAGCTACCGCACATACAAATGAAATTTGATTACTGTACAATGAGAGGGCTAGTCATGAGAAGGCTAGCCGCTAGCCGCGAGGACCCCGTCAAGCGTGACTTTAGGAGAAGCGCGTGTGGAATTCTTCGCCCGGGGAGGTGTGGTGCGGTGGAAAGGAGCAGGCTAGCTAAGGAACATCTCCGGAAGAATACTTGGACATGAACAAAAGCACATGAGGACAAAACGAGACGGGACGCGAGCAAAACAAAGCACAAATGCTGAAAGCAACATCCAAGCAAACGGCCCGCGCAATGGCTGACAGCAAGCTATGACTCTATGACGTTCATCCCAAAGATCATCACATGTCATGTCTCTCATCTGCTATTTTTGACCCCCACAAAAACCTTCAACTAGGCTTCCGGCCCATAGGCCAGGATGCCAGCCACTTGATGAAAGTTTGGGTTTTGCGGCGCCTGACATAGTGGCAGGGCGCTCCAGCCTCTCTCCAATTCCTGGATGCTCCTGCTGCGGTTCTTGGCAAAGTAGCCACTTTTAGTGAGCTCACAATCCTCCTGTCGCCATTCTGCTTGTCTAGCCGTGTCCTCATAAACCCGATCCAAGTCTTGAAAGACATAGTTCAAACAGATTCCAAGCTGAAGAGATTCCAATTTCACCTCCTCTTTTCTGGCTTCAATCGCACCATCCGCCCTTCCTCTGCAGATTCCATATTCTAAACATGAAGTTGAAAGGGAATGCAGATCCTCCCATCTTTCTGCCTCCACCTGCTCATCCATCTTTCGCTTGAGACATCTGAGTCGTAGCCAACTATACACCCCCACAGCCACCAGCAACAAGATAATAAATAGGAGCAAGAAAAGAACTGAATACATCGGTGAGCAGAGGTTCTCGTCTGCAAGGATCATTGCTGGAAAGAAACAAGTTTTGCAACTTTCATCACCAGGCAAGGCATACGTTTGACCGTCGCACTTCTTGCACCTCCCTCTGTCATCTGAAGTATCTGGCACCCAGCCCACAGCACAAAAGCTGCATTTGCTTGACCTTGCCTCGGCATATTTGCCCACCCCACACTTCACACATTCGCCGCCCTCAGCATCTGGCGCGCTGCCTGCCGGGCAAGGTCGACAGTCCGGGTCTCCTGGCTCCGCCACGTAGCCGGCATCGCAGCGGCGGCAGCGGAGGCGGTCCGGCATGGGCACGTGCCCGGGGGGACAAGCGGAATAAGTCAGTGCATGTGTGGTAGGAGAAATGAAGCCAGCAGGGCAAATGGAACATTCCTGCCGAACCAAAGTATGCCAAAACCACATCAAGACGGCATACAAGCACATCCTAGACCAAAAGTATGAAGCTCTAATGTGATCATATCTTCCTTTATTCACTTTATATATATATATATATTCGATATATTTTGCCGATTGGTTTTGTCTGGCTCCCCCAAAACACTTCCCTTTGGCAAAACTCTCCCACAAACAAAAAGCTCCTCGTTGCCTGTGTGGTTCTTGTAACGGCCAGCTTCGCAGGGGACACAAGCATCCCATCTGGGGTACTTCGGCGAAATCTGCTCCACCACCGCATCTCTTTCCAAGCGCTGCCCTGGGGGGCAAAGGCCTTCGCGACACCCACGGCCATGAAAGGGTGCCTCACTTGAACCATAAATCTAGTCAATAACAAAATGACACCGGCATAGGCCCCAGATTCATTATCCCGCACAAATTGCAACAATTGGCGAGTGCTAGCTAGGCATGCAGGGAAACAAGATGAGAGATGCTGCCAACAGTATACAAACATAGAAGTCAAAGATAGAGAAAAGCTTGGAAGAACGGGGAGACATGGGTAGCCAAGAGGAGCCCAAAAGGGAATTCAAGGGAAATCATCAAGGAAGACCAGCTTAGGACACGGCAGCGGCAAGCTTAGGAGCCCGCTATTGAGCTTTCGGCTATCTGGTAAATCAGCCAACTTACTACCAACCAAACAAACCAACCAGCCACAGCAAGCAAGCAAGCAAGCAAGCAAGCAAGCAAACAAGCAAGCAAGCAAGCAAGCAAGCAAACAAGCAAGCAAGCAAGCAAACAAGCAAGCAAGCAGGCAAACAAGCAAGCAAGCAAACAAACAAGCAAGCAAGCAAACAAGCAAGCAATTCAAAAGAAGAAGGTACGTAGATCAGAGATGTTCGACTTTCTGGACATCCAAAATTGCTCCCAAGGCTCTATGCAGGTACATTCGCCCGTTCCAATAGCAGACCAAACCTTGAAACCTGACTGGTTGAAATTCCTCTGCCGTTCCCTCGCGTCAGAATCATCATCGCAGGTACCACGGCGGCTGCATGTACCAGCCAGCGTCTTGTACCCAGGGCATTTCCTGGGCGGGAGAAGTCATTTGAGGGCACAAAGTCTGGGTAGAACACACTTTCTCTATGTTTACAAATCAGGTGAGATTCTTACAAGCATTCCCCTCACGCACATGGTGTTCTCCGCAAAGGCTACAATCATCTCCCTCAGCACCTTGAACACACTCGCATTTGTACGACTTCAGGGCTTGCTGCCTGCAGAGCCCCAGTTTACAATAGGAAGCCACTGGTGAACAAACCCCTCGCTGAAAGTATTGCAAGGCATCTCCTTCAAAGTTCACCAAATCCATCAAGCCATCTCCATCCCAATCAACAAAATGAGATGCTCTTGGGTCGTCCTTGCGGTTATGTCGCTTCCGGATGGAGACCTCCGAAAAATGACCTGGAAGGATCTCAAAGCCACTGCTGCCCTGCTGGTAGAAGAGCAGGTGGCCTTCAGCATCTTCTAGGATCAAGTCTAGATCCCCGTCCTGGTCCAGATCCACTAAGGTAGGACACAAGGCACCCACTAGATCGGCCGTCAGGGTCATGTTGCGGAAAGGGTTTGCTGCGCCTACCTGCTTGGTGAAAGTGGAGTTGACCTGCTCATAGAAGCGAACTTTGCTTGCCACTGCCGCCAGAAAGTCATCCTTTTCCATTCGTCCTGCCAAATATTCCTGCATAAGAAGCCGTTGCATTGTGAGGTTTGTCTCTACCTCTACTACCACCAAGTCCATGTCGCTATCTTCATCGAAATCGGCCAAGGTCCAGCAATCCCATCGGTCAAGGGCTACCCCTGCAAAGGGGTTGTCTGCACCTTCTAAAAAAACAAATTGACCATCGCCTTGTTGCTGGGCATACTGCAAATATCCCCGGACTATGTCCAAGTCACCATCTCCGTCAACATCAACAATCATGTGGTTTTGCGGGGTATTTGTTGCCATGTCTGCATCTCCTGGCGGGGCGCCATGAAATGGGTTGACCACACCCAAGCGTTCAACTAGCCCTCCCGAATCTAGATGTTCAAAGTATCTATATCTTGCGTCGCCCAAGGCCGAGACCGGCTTCTGAGGTGGAACCACGAGGTCCAGGTCACCATCACCATCTGCATCTACCAAGCTCACTCTGGGCTTTGACTGCAAAGCAGCTTCAGGAAAGTGGGTCAAATCGTTGGAAGACACCAAACCCACAAAGTCTTTCCGTTCTTCGTTCAACCACAGGTTGATCTGTTCATAGACCACCACAAGGTCCAACAAACCATCCTGGTTCCAATCTCCGATGGTCGCAAGCGAGCTCAGACTGTTCCCAGCTGCAGTGCTAGTGACCTCACAAACACCTTCGAAGGGATTATCGGAGCCATGCAACCTCTCCAAACTTCCGTCGCCCGTCCGTTCAAAGTAGTGACAACCCTTGGTGTTGAAGAAAGCCATCATGAGATCAACGTCTCCATCCCCATCAAAGTCTGCCGCAACAAAGTCGCGAGCCATGGGCACAGGAAGCAGCTGTCGGAGAAAGCTGCTGTTGCCTAAGTTCTCTATGAGATACAACCTATCACCCTCGATCTTCAAGACATCCACATCTCCATCTCCATCCCAATCCAAGAAGGAAGGAAAACCTAACATGGCCCGGTTTTCCATCGCTTCAAGCTCTCTTCGGAATGGATGCGTCTCCAGAGCCACGAAATCGGAGCCTTGCCTGACGCACACGACGGCCCCGTAGTTCTCATCAAAGCCCAACAAGTCCAACAAGCCGTCTCCATCAAAATCAGCCGTACTGAAGTCAAGGCGCCAATCAAGTGGACAAGAAAAGTTGCTGGGAGGTGAGGCCACCTCAACGACCTTGCCATCTCTTTGTTCGAAAAAGCGGCTCTTCTCCAACTGGACTAGAGCTAAATCTAGATCGCCATCCAAGTCCCAATCCACCAAGGTAGGTTTGAAGAAGTTGGCCACCACCAAGCCAAGACCAAAAAGATCCTGCAGATTCCCCAAGTCCACCTGATTCAAATCTATCAAGCTACTGGCTGCCTTCTTTCGCGCTTCCAGAAAGTGGCTGCCATTGGAGACCTCATCAGGGTTCTTTCAATGGACCATCCAAGCCCACCCATATCAAGTTTCCTAACTCAAAAACACACACTATTCCACACAAATACTAGCATGTAGCACGCCGCAAAGGATGTCCAAGGTCTTTCAACCCCCCCCACTCCCGCCTTGTGCTCGAAGACGCTTAAAGGTGCATTGAAACCTCCGAAAACCACATCCAAGTCACCGTCACCATCAACATCAACCAAAGAGAGCCCCGAAGCTTTGAAGTACTTGCAGTCTTCATTCAAGAAGACTGAGTTCGACTGCCATTGCAGCGATGGACCAGGCTCTTCAAGCTGCAAATACAATAGCACGGCACAATCATAGGCATTGAACCAGGAGCCCTGCATTCTCGGAAAGACCTTGGGCATTAAGAGCAAGTCCATTCGACCATCAGCATTCCAATCTGCCATGACTGGTCGTCGATACAGCGTTTGCTCCATGACATCTTGAAAGGGGGTCGCGCTGCTGTTCACAAGGACTAGGCTACCATTGACCTGCTGAAAATAGTTCATTCTAGTGAAGGCATAAACGACCAGGAGATCTAAGTCTCCATCCCCATCCCAATCAGCCACAGAGAGGTCTCCGCAGAGATTCCCTCCAGCAACCACTCCAAAGGGGTTCTTCGCACCCAGCTGCTCCTCAAAGCCCTGCGCAAATGGGAGGCGCTGATAGTATCGAATGCCCAAGTTCGTCCCGAGCAAGACATCCCAATGTCCATCTCCATTCCAATCCACAATGGCTGGTCTGCAATACCCGGGTTCCTTACCAGCTCTGCTGCTTTCAAATGATTTTTCTTGTCCCTGACTCAAGCAAGGGCTTTAGGCGGAAAAAATGAACTATGATACATTACCAAACTCATCACGAGTCTCTCACGACTGAGCAAGCTCCGGCATCTCTTATGAATCTTCTGAATGAGAAAAGTTAAAAGACCAAACCAAACCTCCAACAAGAAATTGTCATTTTGAAGCCTCACAATGCACTCAAGGCTTCTTCCATGCCTTCAAAGGGATTGGGCTCCACTTGTACAAAGCCATCGCGCCTCGACTCAAAGAGGATGAGCTTTTGCTTGGTCCTCACGATCACATCAAGGTCTCCATCCTTGTCCCAATCCACCAGCAGCGGCTCATCTTCGTACGAGACACGGATCCTCGCTCACCGTGGTGCTAGACCAAAACATACACGGTTTTTTGTTCAACACATGGGGCAACTATGTATGCATATGTCTATAGTTGGGCCCCTTCTCACCTCACTCGCACAGATTTTGTCTACTAGACTAGATGGTTTTCTTCAGTCAGATTCCAAAACTGATTCGGGTAGGCTTCCTGCTGGGGAGGAGAAAAAATAAAGCCACCCATCCTGGAAAGAGATTCTTGGAAGCGGTCGAAGGGATCCAGCTGTCCCATGTCTCTTCGAAACTGCCGTGGTTCACCGCGGCAGCCCGTGCGCGCACTGGTGTCACACCACCAGGCCTGCGGAAGCTGCGGAAGCAGCAGAAGCAGCGGCCAAAGAGGCAAGAGCTTCATGGCTTTGTGGCACCTGTGGCACCTGTGGCACCTGAGGCACCTGTGGCACCTGTGGCCTGGCAAATTCTTAGAATGAGATCATAGTTGTTAGGTGATCTACCATTTCTTCCACCCTGACATCTTGCAGCTTGGTGGATTTTGGTGGATTAGGCATGTTGCGCTGAAATTTCATCTTGTGTCTTCGACCTTTCCGATGCAAGCCTTGAGCAATATGACAAAACGGCTATCAGCCAACAGGATCTGGTGGCCGGTGGCGACCATCCTGGTGAATCAGGACTGCCAAATCCAAACAATGACAACACAAATCACAAGAATGCACAATGGAAAGCGGTTTTGAGTGTTTTGCCAGCGCTCCTTGGTCAGCCGGAGGTGAAAAAGTGAAACAAAGTGAAACCATAGCACCTCACAACCCAAAGTAGACCTCCAGCTATTCATCTGTGACTTGAACAGCCACTGTAGAAGCCTCTTCCCCAGTTTCACACCCACACCTGGGTAAGCCTATCCAGCCATCTGCCCTCAGCGGCGTTTCATTCTGACTTGAGCGCTTTTTGCTCCGCTTGCTCGTTGACATGGCCTCAAACCAACCCGCCTGGGGTGTCTGCGCCGCCTGCGCCGCCTGCGGCAGGTCCACCGAGACCACCGAGACCTGCAGCATCTGCGGCTCCAGGCGCTCCCGCAGATCCGCCACCGACACGCGCAGGGCCTCGGCGGAGTCTAAGGCCACAGAGGCGCAGACGGTCTCCGCCAGGTCCTGGGCCTTGGCTAACAAGGGGCCCAGCTCATCAGCTCTAGACTCCTTGGGATGGGGTGAGAGATCTGAGAGATTTGAGAACTTCATCTCGACACATGACTTGCCTTCCAGCAAGCTCTTCAACATCTCTGACTGTTCCTGAAGAAGCCTCACCACATCTTGCTCCACAACCTTGCGCAACTCCATCACGGAGTATTTCACCAGGGAATGCATGATCACGGGGTCCCTCTTGAAGAAGCTCCCAAGATGCTGACAAAACTCCAAATAAGGGACCTCTTGTGTGCTCTCTGAATCTAAGACATTGAAACCCATGGCCATGTCGTCCCTCTTCAAATCCATAACCTCCATGAGTTTTTTGCATTCCTCCACCTCATCATAACCTTTCAACATCTCCTCTAAGGAGATCAAGCCATTGTTATTCACATCCATGCTGGCACATAGACTGGCCAAGTCTTCCATGCTTCTGGCTCGTTCAGCCTGTTTTTTCTTGATCTTCGCCTCGTGGTCATTCTCCCTGGCTTCGGCGGCTCTTTCCACGATGACCTCGGCCAGCTGAAGCTGAAAGCTATAGGCTCAGACTCTTGAAAGGCGCTGCTCAACCCAAATGTTTCGTTTCAAAAGGAGAGTTTTGGTCAAGACTGGCCGTTTTAAAACAACCAAAACCAACTTTTCAAAAGACTCCCAATTTTCAGCTGGGCAGCTGCTAAAATGAGATTCAACATCCCCAGGGAGATGGAATGCTCACCATCACTAGGGCAGTCCAAGGTTGTTCCTCCAAGACCGGAATTGAGACCTGGCCCCAGTTATCGCCCGCCACGATCTGCTGGAACAAGGTCACCGACGCGGAGAAGATGCTGTCGAAGCTCTGGGGGCAGCGGGCGCACTGACCGAAACTCAAGCGCGAGGCAATGGGATGAAGAAGTTCGACCTTGGAGACTTCAAATCGACAGAAAACAACCATGATAATTACATTGAAAATTATCAACAATCAAGCATCAAGCATCTTCTATCTTGCACGCATTCACCGAAACCTTTTAGATCTGTTAGACTTCAAACTCCTGAAGCTCCACTAGAATACATTGGCGAGCTCATCATCCGAGAAGTTATGCCAAGCAATTTCATCAGTTTCTAAGACATTGAACTGATCATAAATCATTGTGCCAAAAGACAATGAGGGCCGACGAATAGAAAACGCCAAGCAATTTCATCAGTTTCTAAGACATTGAACTGATCATAAATCATTGTGCCAAAAGACAATGAAGGCCGTCGAATAGAAAACGCCAAGCAATTTCATCAGTTTCTAAGACATTGAACTGATCATAAATCATTGTGCCCAAAGACAATGAAGGCCGTCGAATAGAAAACGCCAAGCAATTTCATCAGTTTCTAAGACATTGAACTGATCATAAATCATTGTGCCAAAAGACAATGAGGGCCGTCGAATAGAAAACGCCAAGCAATTTCATCAGTTTCTAAGACATTGAACTGATCATAAATCATTGTGCCAAAAGACAATGAAGGCCGTCGAATAGAAAACGCCAAGCAATTTCATCAGTTTCTAAGACATTGAACTGATCATAAATCATTGTGCCAAAAGACAATGAAGGCCGTCGAATAGAAAACGCCAAGCAATTTCAGCAGTTTCTAAGACATTGAACTGCTCATAAATCATTGTGCCAAAAGACAATGAAGGCCGTCGAATAGAAAACGCCAAGCAATTTCATCAGTTTCTATTTCATTGAACTGATCATAAATCATTGTGCCAAAAGACAATGAGGGCCGACGAATAGAAAACGCCAGGCAATTTCATCAGTTTCTAAGACATTGAACTGATCATAAATCATTGTGCCAAAAGACAATGAGGGCCGACGAATAGAAAACGCCAAGCAATTTCATCAGTTTCTAAGACATTGAACTGCTCATAAATCATTGTGCCAAAAGACAATGAAGGCCGTCGAATAGAAAACGCCAAGCAATTTCATCAGTTTCTATTTCATTGAACTGATCATAAATCATTGTGCCAAAAGACAATGAGGGCCGACGAATAGAAAACGCCAGGCAATTTCATCAGTTTCTAAGACATTGAACTGATCATAAATCATTGTGCCAAAAGACAATGAAGGCCGTCGAATAGAAAACGCCAAGCAATTTCATCAGTTTCTAAGACATTGAACTGATCATAAATCATTGTTGAATAGAAAACGCCCAAAGTTTCTGAGACATTGAACTGATCATAAATCATTGTGCCTCGAATAGAAAACGCCAAGCAATTTCATCAGTTTCTAAGACATTGAACTGATCATAAATCATTGTGCCAAAAGACAATGCCAAGCAATTTCATCAGTTTCTAAGACATTGAACTGATCATAAATCATTGTGCCAAAAGACAATGAAGGCCGTCGAACAGAAAACGCCAAGCAATTTCATCAGTTTCTAAGACATTGAACTGATCATAAATCATTGTGCCAAAAGACAATGAGGGCCGACGAATAGAAAACGCCAAGCAATTTCATCAGTTTCTAAGACATTGAACTGATCATAAATCATTGTGCCAAAAGACAATGAGGGCCGACGAATAGAAAACGCCAAGCAATTTCATCAGTTTCTATCACATTGAACTGATCATAGATCATTGTGCCAAAAGACAATGAAGGCCGTCGAATACAAAACGCCAAGCAATTTCATCAGTTTCTAAGACATGGAACTGATCATAAATCATTGTGCCAAAAGACAATGAGGGCCGTCGAATAGAAAACGCCAAGCAATTTCATCAGTTTCTAAGACATTGAACTGATCATAAATCATTGTGCCAAAAGACAATGAAGGCCGTCGAATAGAAAACGCCAAGCAATTTCATCAGTTTCTAAGACATTGAACTGATCATAAATCATTGTGCCAAAAGACAATGAGGGCCGTCGAACAGAAAACGCCAAGCAATTTCATCAGTTTCTAAGACATTGAACTGATCATAAATCATTGTGCCAAAAGACAATGAGGGCCGTCGAATAGAAAACGCCAAGCAATTTCATCAGTTTCTAAGACATTGAACTGATCATAAATCATTGTGCCAAAAGACAGTGAAGGCCGTCGAATAGAAAACGCCAGGCAATTTCATCAGTTTCTAAGACATTGAACTGATCATAAATCATTGTGCCAAAAGACAATGAGGGCCGACGAATAGAAAACGCCAAGCAATTTCATCAGTTTCTGAGACATTGAACTGATCATAAATCATTGTGCCAAAAGACAATGAGGGCCGACGAATAGAAAACGCCAAGCAATTTCATCAGTTTCTATCACATTGAACTGATCATAGATCATTGTGCCAAAAGACAATGAAGGCCGTCGAATACAAAACGCCAAGCAATTTCATCAGTTTCTAAGACATGAACTGATCATAAATCATTGTGCCAAAAGACAATTCAAGCAATTTCATCAGTTTCTAAGACAATAAATGCCGACAATCGAATAGAAAACGCCAAGCAATTTCATCAGTTTCTAAGACATTGAACTGATCATAAATCATTGTGCCAAAAGACAATGAGGGCCGTCGAACAGAAAACGCCAAGCAATTTCATCAGTTTCTAAGACATTGAACTGATCATAAATCATTGTGCCAAAAGACAATGAAGGCCGTCGAATAGAAAACGCCAAGCAATTTCATCAGTTTCTAAGACATTGAACTGATCATAAATCATTGTGCCAAAAGACAATGAGGGCCGACGAATAGAAAACGCCAAGCAATTTCATCAGTTTCTAAGACATTGAACTGATCATAAATCATTGTGCCAAAAGACAATGAAGGCCGTCGAATACAAAACGCCAAGCAATTTCATCAGTTTCTAAGACATGGAACTGATCATAAATCATTGTGCCAAAAGACAATGAGGGCCGTCGAATAGAAAACGCCAAGCAATTTCATCAGTTTCTAAGACATTGAACTGATCATAAATCATTGTGCCAAAAGACGCGCTGGTGACGACTTCCCAGGAGGACCTCAGGATGCTGAGATGAACCAGAGAAACCATCGCTCCATCTTCGGGATGCCATCGGGCCAGAGGATCAACACAGCGGTTTTTTGGAAGACAAAGAAGGCTTCAAAAAAACACATGTTGCATCTATGCCGTGCAACAAAATACAAAAATACGTTTTGTTCACCACAATTGAAATCACCAAAACTAGCCCGATCTTCAATCTTCAAGCCGCCCAAGAGGGACTTTCTTTAGAAGCATGAAACCATATGGAACCATTGAAAATCCATATGAAAACCACATTAAAAAAAAAAAAAAAAACAACAACATATGAAACCAGATTAAGCCCATCTGAAACCACAAAGCGCCACATCCCACGCAGGCAGACGCCGCCCTTTGCTCCCTGAAGTCTTCCAAGTGACGTGTCCAAGTGGTCACCCTCGAAGTCGTCGAACCATTCTAAGGCCCAGGCGCCACTTTCCTTAAACCGGGTGGGGATGAAAAGACTTCCAGTAAACGACGGTTTTCCTATTGTTGTTTTCATCGAAAACACATGCTTCCTAGTGGGTTTCTAGATGTTTATAGTATTTTTATCATTTTCCTATGTTTTCTAGGTTTTTTTAGGTTTTCCTAGGCTTTTCTAGCTAGCTTAAAGGGGGTTGGTTTTGGGATAAAAAGCTTTTTACCGGTGGCAAACTTCATGGAAAAACACTGGCTAGATCATGGTTAGATCAGTTCATCCTCATTTTTTCCTCATTTTTGGCTATAAGGCAGTGCCTTGCTGCTTGAATTGTGATGCAGGGACGGCTACAGCTGTGGAAGGTCCTGAAAATCTGCTCCCATGGTCCTTTCAATGTGGGCACAGAGGACCGCAATCTTCTTCAACCAAGCTACCTCAGCCTCACTCGTGCTCCGCAAAAGTGTCTGTCGACTACGCCATGCAGCATCTATCCGGTCGTAGATGGCCTGAGCGAAGGCGTGTGAAAGTCGCCAAGGATACCAAACTTCCATTGTTGAATGAGATGAAGTCTGGCATTCCGCACACTCCTCAACTTCAACGTAATAGGTGCAGTCCATTCAATAGGACGTGTCTGGTCCTCTGGTGGCGCTGGGTGTTCTGCAATGAAAACACCACCCAAGCGGAGCATGCATGCAGCGACCCATAGGGTTTGCAAGGCAAAGGAAGTGCCCTGAGAGACTTGACGCAAGTCACGGGTGCCTAGTCCTCTCAAGCCCCACAGGCGTTCTGCTGATCTAAGGGGTCTCGGGCCTCGCAAAGTCCTCCCTTGATCATCCACAACTTAATTGTACCTTGCCTGACTGAAAGTGTCACATGGGTTACCTGAAAGGCCACCAGCAAACAAGCATGAAACAAACCAGTGTTCGATATGTTTCCAAGTGGCACTGCCAGCTCTCAGGTCACCTTCAATCGGATCAATCGCAGTGTCAAAGCTGAGCACAATCATTGTATAAGGCGCCGCGGCACTGAGATTCACCAAAGCTTCATGGAAGTCTCGGCTTCTTCTTCTGCCAGCAAACAAGTGTATGATCACAAAAGTTGGCTGTCCATCCACCATCAGAAAAGGAATATATAGTGTTCACCTGAGCCATTGACACGCGAAGTCCTGAGTCCAACCACTGTTGTCGTTGGGCGGCTTGGTTTTCGTATGCTTGCGGCACTTCTCGAGTAACTTGCAAACGTTCACTGACATTAGCAGGTCCTTTGTAAACCGGACGGTGAGGTCTTGATTGCTGTGGGTGCAACAAAGGCAGCATCATCAGTTCATGCTGAAGCCGGTCCATCTTCTTGACCAATGGCAGCAGAGGGAGATCAGTGCGCAATATCGAGTATGCCTCATCTATTGCTTCTCGAGCTGCAAGGTCTTCAATGGCATCAAGAACATCCTCAAAGCCTCGAGTACCCCAACGGATGAAGGCATAGGCTGCTTCAGCCTCCACTGGTGGCGTGGCTGCAAGGACTTCAAGCCATGCACCTTGGAGTAAACCAAGGTCTAAAGCTGAGGGTGTGGGGTCCTCGAGCCAACTATGAGTAGCCTCGGATAGAGCTGGGTGCACTTCCGCCATCAAAGCCTCATCAGGCGGCAATACAACTCCTTCAGCAATCAAATCTGATCGGGCTTGTGACAAAACAACCTTCAAATCATCATGTTGCTTGGCGAGGGAGGTGCGGCCAAGTCCTAAGGGACCCTGCAACTGAATCGCATCCAATCGGTTGAGGCCTATCATCTGTTTATCTACCTTCTGGACAACAAGAGGCGTCGAAGTCAAAGCATGATCAAAAAACTTCTGAAAACATTCATTGGCCTGGCTGCTACGAGGAGCATATGCAAGGTGTTGTCTCAAGCGGGTTGTGGACCAGAAATGGCGGAGGCATGCTCTACATGTGGCCCCGGAGGCCAAGTAGTATTCTGGGGCATGGTGCTGGTGTACACGGTAGCAGTGTACAGCCAAAGCTCTAGCCGAGAAGAAAGTCTTTCCACAAAAGCAGCGAGAAGCAGAGGATTGTGAGCCAACGGTAGCACCAAGTGATGAGGAACCAACTTGCAAAGGCCCATCAGTTCATCCCCCCAAATAACATTGTTTTTTTTAAATTTGTTGTTAGGTAGCAAAACAAAAACAAAGTGGTTTTGGGTTTGCCAGGTAGAGATCAAGATGGATCTCTAAACATACTGAAGAAGGCATGGTATAGACCTTGAAAAAAATCCGCACACCCCAAATTACCTACCTCCTCAAGTTTTGGGAGCTTGCTCTATCTTTTGTCTTACTTCATATATGTTGTTTTATTAGGTTCCCCGGTGTTCTTAGGTTTTTCTATGGTTCTTAGGGTTTTCTGTGGGGGCTGTGTCTCAAAATGGGATTTACCCTTGAAGGATGCCGCTCCGGCTGGCCGGTCATACACCCCAAGACTTCCGCTCTTCAAAGCAGGCTGATGATATTAGCTTGCACTTGGTTTTCAAGAAGAAAGCAAAACAAATTACACCAGCCTCGACCCCAAACAGCAAAAAAACATGACAGGTCTGCGTAACCTCCTTCATGTAAGGTGCGAAATTGAGAAGCTTATGTGAGCAACACATAGTTACAATCAGTCCATGTATGTCCCTGTAGGAAGTCCCCTTTTTTGGGAAGAGGACACATTGGGTCCATCCATCTCCTTGACGCCGGGTAAAAGCATCGACTTCGAGGAGGAAAATGCCATGTCAATGCCATGTTCGAGAGTGAAGGCCCCAGGGATTCGGGGTGAGTCAACCTAACACCTGGCATGAATGAGAGGAAGTTTCGAAGGAACTTCCGTAGTACGGACACTCAATGCACTTTTCCGCATTTGGTCGCCGTCTCGCTACTCTGCTGAAACTTGCGCATCAGTCTCAGCAGCTTGTGGCCGAGACTGGGCACATCCACTTCGGGTTGCTATCTTCTTCTTGAGCTTGGCTAAAGGTCTTGCCGCAAGCAAAGCAAGAGAGAACTTGCATAAACTTGCAGACTGCGGCGTTAGCAACTCTTATTAGATTATACAGCCACCGAACATGTGTCGAAACATGGCCATGACCGCGTGTTGCAATTACCACATTGAGCACCAGAGCCGCCATTCCGTAATGTTGCTGGGGACTTCGCCACGCACGCAGAGTGTCCAGCAGCGCCGAAACCTTTTGCGAGAACAGATCGGAATCGATTTTCAAGGCGTCGTCAAAGAAGAAATGGATGGGCCATGTCTTCAGCACGTGTTGTTTCGGTGAGCGATGGTCTTGATGCTATCAGCACATCCCTCCAGCTTGGTTTCCCGAAGCCACGTATGCTGAGAGAATTAAATGGAATTGCTCGGATTTTCGAGAATACTCACTGCGGGAGGCTAGCACACGCGCCATGCAATGCAGCTCACGTTGAACCTCTTTGGTGTTCCATGGGTCCAGAGACTGTAGGGAAGCTAGCGCTTCAGAGAATGATAATGGCACCTTACGACGTCCCACCATGAAAACCCTTGGGCCCTTGCACTTGCAAGCCCTGAGCACTTTCGGACACGTGCGAAACAGCAGAAAATATGTGGAAAACAAGGCTGGGAAATCTGTCTTCAACCGAAGGGTGTCAGGAGGCGACGAGATATGTCAAAGCCGCGACCTTGGCACCACGTGCTGGTGCGCCACAAGGATGCAAACCTGCACTTGGCCAAGAAGTGCGGCACTGGCTTCTAAAAAGCAGCTCAGTTTCCTGAGCAAAGCAATCAGCCGGATGTCACGATTTGTTGGTTTATCGCGAAAAATAGACATATTTAAGGCTCGACATTGCTTGCTTCTAGCTCCAATAATGCTCCACAAGGCTGCAAACCTGCGCTTGACCAAGAGAGAGGCACAGCCTTTGCACACAGGCCAACAGCAAAATCTGCTAAACATTTTTGCAAGTCGTTCCTTCTGACTTCGAATCTATGTTTCTGGCTGGACTGCTTTTGATGCTTCTGATTTGCGCTTGCGCGCTGCTGCCACGTGCAGCCAAAGGGGGCCGAAGGGAGCCGAACGCCGGTTACTGGATGCCAAGCAAGCCAGGTCAGCCTCAAAACTGGGTAAGCTTCATTTTTCCTGTTGAGGGCTGTAAGCAGGAAAACAGCCAGCTGGCAGCAAGCAAGGTCAGCCCCAAAACTCGCAAAGAAGAAGCAGCTTCAGTTGGTTTAGCCCGGGACCCTGTTGGGGGCTGTAAGCATTAAACAAACAGCCAACCGCAGAGACTGGGAGACAGGAGGCACGACCCGGAGCCAGCGTCACAGCATCTGGCGTCTGACCGCGGAGACTGGGAGACACAGGGAGACAAGCGGGAGACGACATCTAGCATCTGACCGCAGAGACTGGGAGACACCGGAAAAGAAGCGGGAGACACGACCCCAGCCAGCGTCACAGCATCTGGCATCTGACCGCAGAGACCTTGGGAGACACAGGGAGACAAGCGGGAGACGCGTCACAGCATCTGGCATCTGACCGCAGAGACTGGGAGACAGGGAGACAAGCGGGAGACACCACCCCGGAGCCGGCGTCACAGCATCTGGCATCCGACCGCAGAGACTGGCAGACACAGGGAGACAAGCCGTCGTCACAGCATCTGGCATCTGACCGCAGAGACTGGGAGACACAGGGACAAGCGGGAGACACGACCCTGGAGCCGGCGTCACAGCATCTGGCATTTGAGCGCAGAGACTGGGAGACAGGAAGGCAAGCAGAAAACAGGACCCCGGAATCGGCGTCACACTTTCCCATTCTCTATACCTCAAGTTAGAACCCCAATGCTTCGCTGTTTGGGGAAAAAAGCACATCTCCAACAAAAACAGGCATGGGCTAACCACGGAATTGAAAGAACTTCCGTTTGCGACCCACCCGGGGGTACCACTGCCACCAGCCCGAGATGCTTCCTCATGATCTTTGAGGCGTTCCTTCCTAGGAAGAAAGAAAGCTGCCACTAGGTCCCAAACAAACCAAAAGGAAACAGAACAAACCAAAACAAAAGCAAAGGAACAAACAAAAAAACCTTGACCAAAACAACGGAACTTTGACCAAAACAATCCAAGAAAGATCACAAACAAACATGTTTGACCAACAAAAACAAAACCCTAGACCCAACTCACCCTAACTGTTCAAGCCACATCAAAACAATCTAACATATCTAACATATAGAATGTGAACCAAGCTTAAAATACAAACATAACACTACAAAACAAATATCCAACAGATTTCAACCTCCAACTGCCAACTGTAGAATTCCTGAAGCCTGAAAATCGAACATCTGAGGTGTTTGATTTATGTGCTGATAACAAATCACTATAATCACCCTAAAAAACGAAAACACCAAACCCCTGCAAAACAAACCTAGACTAAGGTACCCAAAGCTCCAAGCAAACCATACCAAAGCCCAAACCCCCATTAAGAAAAAGAAACAGGTATCCAACACTCCCCAAACAAACCTAACCCCAAACCCCTACAGCATACCAAAAACAAGAAAGATCTAGAAAAAAAACACTATAACAAATACCTCACCATACCAAACCCCAAACCTCCCAAACAAAACCCCAAAACACCACCCGCAAGACTTCCCCAAAATCATAGGAACCACCCTAGAGAAACCCTAGACAAAACCCTAGAAAAGCCCTAGATGACTCTAGGAAAACTCTAGAAAACTTCAGAAAACCCTATAGGGAAAGATTAAAAACCGCTAGAAAACCCTAGAACAAACTTAAAAACAACTTAAACACCCTAGAAAAAACTTTAAAAACACTAGAACAAACCCCAGATAAAACTTTAAAAATCCCAAAACACCACCAGGGTACAAGCTCCCGAAGGGCCGACTACGTGGTCTCCAACGACACGTGAGGCCTCGATGAGAACCCTGAGGCTCCAAGGCGGCCTAGCGACGGCTTTGGAGAGCAAGGAATTATATACAGGTAAGCAGTTTTTTGGGCTTTGTCATGTTCTTTGATGCGTAATAAGCAAATAGTTTTGATTGTTTAAAGACAAAACAAACATGTGATGTTTTTGTGCTTAAGGAGTTCAAAAACTCCTAAGATTTGCTAAGAAGCTATATACAGAAAACCCCCCTCAAACAGCCACCACCTTCTTAGGTGTAGAAAAAGGATTTTGGACCAGGGAAAACAATCGTGAAAATGCAGATAGTAACTCATAACTCTGCGAAGATCATCCAACAATGTGTAGACTCTGTTTAAAAACGAAGTATGTCCTCTCTGGCCAAAGCATCAGCATCACAGGTATAAGTGTTCTTCTTTTTCGCCCTTGCAGTCACTTGCAGCAGTAAAACTCTATTAGAACCATTAATAAAAACCCTACCCCCCCCCCCCAAAAAAAAAAAAAGAAGAAAAAAACATAGGAAAAACCCGAGCGAAACCTTAAAACCCTAGGAAACCTGATCTAGTTGGTAGTTTAATAGTTTAATCCAAACTACGCGAGATGCATCGCAGCATTTGCCACTCGAATGCAAGGCAACATGCGGCAATCGTGTGCCACTGATCTTGGCTCGCAGCTTTCTCCGTCTCGATGTTTGTGTAGTACTTGATGGGTCCGACTTTGTTGCGATTCCAACCGTCCTGCGACAGGTGCACGAACTGCGGCATGATTTGGTCAGAGCCCTGCAAACCTGCAAAGCTCCAGCTCCAGAATCGCCTCCCCAGATTGATGAAGCCCACGATCCATGAAGCATTCGCTGAATCATTCCTCAAGAAATCTACAGTCCACTAGACTGAACCTGGCCTTTGAAGATCACTCAGCCAGTCCCGCTGTAACATTCCTCAAGACGAAGGTCCGTTGGATCTTCCTGAAAAGCGCAGAACACGGCACGCAGGATAACACGGGTTGCTTGCAGGCGAGGCAACTTGAATCATTAAGCAATTTGGAGGATCAGGGTGAGACTTGAGACAAAACTCCTGTCCTGGCCAGAACATCCGCTGATGGAGCCACAAAGACCTGAGCATCAGTGATGCAGAAAGCATCCTGCGACGCGGCCTCATTGCCTTGCATATTTGTAAGGGCATTTGTTGGCAACAATGCATGACAGCTTCCAAAGCTTCGAAGGCCAGGGTCCAAAAGATTCGAATCACATCTCCCGCCCGGAAGAACAAATGACAGAAACACTGACAGAAACCTGCTGGGCCTTGGCATGAAGGCGTCTTCAGCAGGGCAGGCTGCACTTCTTCCCCATTGCAAACACGAGCCCAAGAACTCTCAATGCGATAAGCAGCTCGACGTGAACCCTGATGTTTGATTTCCGACAGGTGGGAAGAGTTTGGTTGAGCTCCTGTTTGAATCTAACTCTGTCTTTGGTGGCTCATGTGGCAGCAGCATCGAGTGAGAGCAAGCCCCTCCTACGATTTGCTCTGTGAATGTATGAGTCGTAGCATCCGTATTCGGCTCTCTCACCCTCTCTTTCTACGCCACTGGCGTTGCAGCCCTGCATGTCTAGGCGGAGAATGCGCAAACTATCAGCTGGGTCTATGCCACTATCCGCACGAATTTCGGCGAAATCTGACCGCAAGGAAGGCAATCAACCTGTCAAGATCACCTTCAAACCTCAATCAGTTGCAAACGCAACGCTTCTGAAATTGCCTCCACTACGGCGATTGTTTGCATCGGACCTCTAAGACTTGAAAATTTTCATGAACATTTTAGCTTGTTCGCGGCACACGGGGCATGCTATAAAATTCATGCCTGACCGTGCCTGCATCTCCTTAAGACACGTGCCACAGCAGGCAAGGTGCCGGCAAGGCAAAAAACACTGATCGGGCTCGGCACTGCGGCAAATGACGCAATTACTTTGCTTCAGCTGCCCTTGCTTCAACTGCAATAGTTGACGCTCCAGGCGCTCATTCAACATCACTTGCTGTTCAACCACTTCCTGGTAGTTTGCATGAAGCTTTTGAGCCTCACACACAGGGCAAAACTAGAAGCAGCTGCATGTTGCTGCTACCTTGAACATGATGAAGGACGTGCCAAAAAGCCAGCCTGCTCGTCGCTAGCAGCTTTCTCTGCCTTCAACTTTTCTATCTGCTCCTGATTGGCGGAAGAGCCTTTTGGATGGATGTGGGCCCTTGGGGAATTGTCTTTGTGCATGGGCTGCTGCACATCACCCACAGCTGAAGCGTTTTGAGCAGCCTAGCGAACCAACCAATGCTCAACGACAACCGGCAAGGCTCGGGCCTGCAATTCCCGCAGTAAGCTTTGTTGCGCCTGCCAAGGACACAACACACACAAACCCAAAACACTTCCCCATGCCGTCTTTGCCCCCACCTTGCTTTCCCATTCAATTTGCCAACTTGGAGTTTCATTTGCTCCACGCAAGGCCGCCTTCGCGTGCGCCTCCTCCTGAAGCTTTGCCTCCAAATGCTCATGGTCATGAGTCACGCTGGACTGTGCCAAAGTAGCATGACTCACCCTGATAGGAATGCTTCCAACTGATGAAACTGGCATGACGACGCTCTGCAGGAAATTGTCGCGGTCAGCCACGACAGACACGCAGCCTGCAGATGCGCCACTTCCTGGTAGTTTGCGTGAAGCTTTTGAGCCTCACACACAGGGCAAAACTAGAAGCAGCTGCATGTTGCTGCTACCTTGAACATGATGAAGGACGTGCCAAAAAGCCAGCCTGCTCGTCGCTAGCAGCTTTCTCTGCCTTCAACTTTTCTATCTGCTCCTGATTGGCGGAAGAGCCTTTTGGATGGATGTGGGCCCTTGGGGAATTGTCTTTGCGCATGGGCTGCTGCACTTCGACAACACCAATTGTATGGTTGGCGGGGCAAAGTTCAATCTGGCAATTCTGTGTCAAGCATTACCCACAGCTAAAGCGTTTGAGCAGCCTAGCGAACCAAAAAAATGCTCAACGACAACCGGCAAGGCTCGGGCCTGCAATTCCCGCAGTAAGCTTTGTTGCGCCTGCCAAGGACACAACACACACAAACCCAAAACACTTCCCCATGCCGTCTTTGCCCCCACCTTGCTTTCCCATTCAATTTGCCAACTTGGAGTTTCATTTGCTCCACGCAAGGCCGCCTTCGCGTGCGCCTCCTCCTGAAGCTTTGCCTCCAAATGCTCATGGTCATGAGTCACGCTGGACTGTGCCAAAGTAGCATGACTCACCCTGATAGGAATGCTTCCAACTGATGAAACTGGCATGACGACGCTCTGCAGGAGATCTGTCGCGGTCAGCCACGACAAACACGCAGCCTGCAGATGCGCCACTTCCTGGTAGTTTGCGTGAAGCTTTTGAGCCTCACACACAGGGCAAACCTAGAAGCAGCTGCATGTTGCTGCTACCTTGAACATGATGAAGGACGTGCCAAAAAGCCAGCCTGCTCGTCGCTAGCAGCTTTCTCTGCCTTCAACTTTTCTATCTGCTCCTGATTGGCGGAAGAGCCTTTTGGATGGATGTGGGCCCTTGGGGAATTGTCTTTGCGCATGGGCTGCTGCACTTCGACAACACCAATTGTATGGCTGGCGGGGCAAAGTTCAATCTGGCAATTCTGTGTCAAGCATCACCCACAGCTGAAGCGTTTTGAGCAGCCTAGCGAACCAAAAAATGCTCAACGACAACCGGCAAGGTTCGGGCCTGCAATTCCCGCAGTAAGCTTTGTTGCGCCTGCCAAGGGCACAACACACACAAACCCAAAACACTTCCCCATGCCGCTTTCCCATTCAATTTGCCAACTTGGAGTTTCATTTGCTCCACGCAAGGCCGCCTTCGCGTGCGCCTCCTCCTGAAGCTTTGCCTCCAAATGCTCATGGTCATGCGTCACGCTGGACTGGCCAAAGTAGCATGACTCACCCTGATGGGAATGCTTCCAACTGATGAAACTGGCATGACGACGCTCTGCAGGAGATCTGTCGCGGTCAGCCACGACAGACACGCAGCCTCTTGAAGCTTCACTTCGAGCGGCGCGTTCCCTGGCCGTGGCAATTGTCCCGAGCTGGGGGGCGCGTTGCTTGCTCCTTACCAGCACCAACGCCTTGCAACGCCCTGGCGACCTTGCAAATTTGTCGGCGCCCGCGCAGTTGCACACGGCATTCTTCCTTGGTAAAACAACCAAATGCTAGCACAGGCCTTTGCATGTGAGGAACCAGGGCGGTAGTGAGACCCGTGCTGGGGGTAATCCCTCGAGCGTAGATTGTTTACATAGGGCCACGGTTCTCGCGTGTTCTCGGTTCGGTATGGTTCAAGATGTTTTCCGTGCCAAAACCAAAGCCATGTGATGTGGGAGATTGCAGAGGCGGCCCCTTGAACGTGTGCTTGGGATTGCCCCTTAGTATCCCCCCAATTCTCAGGTTTTGATTTTGGCCCAGGAGAGTCCGCTATGTCTCTGGGAGCGAATAAACAAGCTGAATTGACACGGTCACTAGACAAGCGCAGTCTCGTCAGACAATCCCTTACGATCTGACTGATAGAAAAACTCATCAGACAATCTGACTAGGCGACCTCGGTACCATGTGATAGACAAGCTCACTCGACAAGCCCATTGCGCAGTTAACCTACAAGCTAGCTACCCGAGCTCACCTGCGCGAGCTAACACCACGAGCGAAGTTTTAGGCGCTACTTGCGCTGCCAACATGACGGGCAAGTTTTTGGGTGTTACTTCAAACTTCGTTTAGACCAGCAAACTTAATCTCTATACCCTCATGAGGTACGGTCAAAATCACTTGTCTTCGTCAAGGGGGTTTTTATGTAGTTATCATTTTTGGTGGGGGCCCTCTGGTTTTACAGCGTTTCGGCGCATGTCTTGCACAACGCCGCCAAGTTGATCGTTCTGCGAGACAATGGCGGCACCTTTGGAGCACAAGCCTAGTACGCGAAGTACACTTCCGCAGCCGCAGCTCGCAAATCGCGACTTAGTCTAGTACGCAAAGTACGCTTCCGCAGCTCCAGCTCGAAAATCGCGACTTTGTAGTACAAGTCTAGTACGCGAAGCACACTTCCGCAGCTTCAGCTCGAAAATCGCGACTTTGTATTACAATAGAGCAGCCACCCTCTAGCATGGCTTGGCTGGAACCTGAAAATTTCCGTTGCTTGCACAATTTTCACGGGCACCTCGCATGGGTAGACGCCTGCCAGCACGAGCAAATACTCGCCAAATCCTGGTGTTTCGCGCTCAATGACGCATGCGTAAAGCACGTCGCCGCCAGATGCACGCATAGCATCAAACATCCTAGCATTGCAGGAGTTCGGAATAACTCGGGACAATACATCAGCACCCTGACCGCGGAATACCCTGCAAGTCTGGCATCCTCCATCGTCAAGCACTGCGCAGTCAAGGTGAGCGCAGAACATGTTGTGCTCGGCCTACGCAAACCTGCAGTGTTCACTTTGCACCCCAAACGCCTAAAAGTTTGCGATTGTGCAGGCATTTACCTCGTGTTTATGCGCACGTTGTGTCTGGCAACCCGGGCCCGCCCTTGTCCAATCAAGAATCCCAGGAAGCAGCCCACATTGCTTTTCAAGCCACGGGCACGCATCGCCCCGCCAGCAAGGCTTTGTAGTACAAGTCTAGTACGCAAAATGGACTTCCGCAGCTCCAGCTCGAAAAATCGCGACTTTGTAGTACAAGTCTAGTGCGCGAAGTACGTTTCCCCACCTCGAGCTCAACAATCACAACTTTGTAGTACATGTCTAGTACCGGAAGCAAACCAGCTCGAAAAAACGCAAATTGTAGTACGATTCTAGTACGCGAAGTACATTTTCTTCCACTTTCCTGCTGCCTGCTGCTGTCTTGATGTGGCAAACGAGCCATGTTATCGTTTTTGGTGGGGGCCCTGTCGCTTTGCGAGGTTTTCTGCAAACTTTTGCTGCAACCAACCCGCTCTTTACTAAAGTGATCTATATGTGTGAATGTGTTTGCGTTAATGTGTTTGTGTGAATGTGTTTGTGTGAATGTGTTTGTGGAGAGCCCAGCTAGATGTCCAGTAGGGTGATCCTGACAGACCCTGTTGAAAGCAGGTTTCAGGTATTTCCCAATTTTTATGAGTGTGTTTAGTTGAGTTCAAGGAAGAGCACGTGTGTCTTGGTGGCTCCCAGCCACCCCCTTAGCTTTTTAGTGTTTTAGTTTTTAGTGGGGATTTCCATTTGACCCACTAAACTTTACCGGGGGATCTGAGAATAACCCCAGGATTGTGTGCGCGTGTTTGTGTTTGTGTTTGTGTTTGTGCTTGTATTTGTGTTTGTGTTTGTGAATGTGTTTATGCGGTGGGTGGTGCTTGTGTGTGTGTCTGAATTCCGCAGCAACAAAATGCGCTGCGGGCTGCAGGTGCTGAATGTTGAAGCAGCCTCTGCTGACACATGAACGATCCCTCGCGCCTCCGGGCCAATTGTTTTCATTTTTGTTCGCGGGTCAAAAAAACAAGAAACAAACAAGCTCGTGTAAATTTGCAGACCGTATTTTGGTGGCTAAACGAGGAGCGTAGAGTTCTACAATGTGTGCTTGGTTTTTTGGAATGTGCGGGGTGTTTGGCGGCTGTCATAAACCCAGCCAAACATTGAAAACATCATGCTGGCTGCACGCTGCTCACGCTTGGCAAATCGCCAGTTTGTTTCCTGGGGTGCGAGCTTTTCTCGCAATCGCGTCACCAGCAGAGCGGGCCGCCTGGCGCACAAGAACCCGCATTACACGATAACTCATGCCCAATGCTGCAGATTTGCATTGCCCACGCGCCTCCAAGTCAATGAGGCTCATTGCTGCCTGAACGTCTCAAGCACGTCTCGGGACAAATCACGGACAGCATGCCTTAAGCTCTCGCTTGTGAATCCTTAGCGTCTCCCCCGTCTCCTCGCACGCGGCTAACGAGGGCCCCTACAACATCCAACCAAATCAAGTCCTTCTGGCCCCCATCACCGGCGGCTGCTTGCCGCAGAGCTGTCGCGACTTTTGCCTCAGTAAAAACAACAGCTGCAGACATGACAGCCAAAAACCGCCAAAGGCCCGGACCTTCAGCTGGGATCGCTTGGAATTGGGATCGGCTTCCATCTGGGCTGGGCCGCGCGGAGCCTTTCCTTTACGCTTCGCCATTGCTCGCGCTACAGGTGTTGTGAACACGTAGATGTGGTTTTTGTTGCCATTGGAAGCGTGTGGCAAGATTGGAAATAGACTTTGACGTGAATGTAGCATGCGTCCGCATCGCGGCGCGGCTTCTTCCTCATTTGTTTGGTGTTTCCAAAGTCGGCCCACCATGGCAAATCCTGCGCGCACGAGCACCAGCTGGCCGCCACTTGCTAGGCCAACATAACTCTGCTCATCAAAAACACTCTTGTCCACGGGTATGTTGAAGGACTGCGGGGGGTGTTTCTCGTTTGTTCTTGTGCTTGGTTCACAGCATCCACTCATGCGGAAATCTCATTCCTGGCTAAGGCGTGGTAGTTTTTACAGTCTCTAGCTAAAGACTGCTTTCATTCTATGTGGTCATTTGCCTCTTGAATATTTTTGCCTGCTGCGCCGGAGTAGATCCAATTCTGGGACCTACGAGGTGTATTCCGGGGATCCTTAAGACCCCCCTATTTACGAGCGCAGAAGAGGATTTTTTATGGAGCAGAACCACCCGCAGCGGCTTTCTTAGGAAGCCGTCATAGCCGCGTGAGTTCCCATGAAGAGACCATCAATCTTTCGATGGATGCAAAAATTACCTCCATCGTATGACGGCCGTCTTAGTTGGCTTCGGTATGAAGACCTGGTACAGGATTGGATTACATCCACGGATAGAACCATCAAGACAAGGCGCGCTTCTCAAGAACCGGCTCGTTGAGGACGCAGCGATATACCGCGAACTTTTGGATAATGCGAAACTCATGGATCCAGACAATGGAGTTGAGTATTTTTCTCAACTTCCTTCGCGGATACTTCTTGAAGGGCACGCGGAATGCATTCCTTTGCAGATTCCTCAGTTTCTTCAATCATCGCCAAGGTAACACTGAATTCGCGACCTTTATCAGAAGACTGCGACCATCTTGGGAAAATACAGCGCCCGGATTCACACAGAACAGTCCTGAGTATATTCAGGCACTCAATGACGCAAATCAAAGAATGCGTGATCAGAACAATCAACGAATTGCTGAATTAGCAGCTATGATGTAGGGTCTGCCGCAGGCAGCCGCAGCACCCAACTCAATGTTTGCATCAAGTGCGGAAAAGAATCCCATGAGGGGACGTGCAAAGATACTGCAAGAGCAACGGAATCCGATCTGGCACGTGGAAAGATTCAGATGCTGTTTCTTCCGGAAGGGCATCCTTCATCAGATGAAGACATCGACATGGAAGTTCCAGATGATGATGAAGAGATGGCCGGGAACGGAGGAGCCGATCTTCTATCCGAGGGAAGAATTCAACGAGTACAATTACGCTCTGAATCTCCCCGGGATGGCTGACATGGCTGAAGGAGGAGAGATCCAGGTTGGTCAGCTTGACCTACACACGAATCCCAACGGAACCATGAAGGAGTACAACAACATGCTCGATTCGTTTGGTGGAGCAAGCCCCTCTGTGATTCCTCAACCCGGCGATGAGACAGTATGCGAAGGTGTGCAAGGGTATTCGTGTATGACCCACACACTGCCAAAGGGACTACACTTGGAAGTCATGAACATGCAGAACAGAAATACAAGTTTTCCCTATTGGCCATACAAAGATTACACAGCGTTTGGATCCTACATGCACCACAGCAACTTGTTCCATACATCGAAAGCACTGGTGAGGATCCTACGTCATCAAATCGGTCAAAAGAGGGGGAACCCTATTCCTTGCAATGGTGGAGGATGGGTGGATATCGATGACATCCTGTGCCGCGAGGACGCGTTCCCGCAGGATCGGTCCCGGAAGAGCGACATATTTCAATTCATCGCCGAGTGCATCAGATCGCAGGATCGCAAAGCACGGAAACCGAGACTGCAGATTCTTGCTGCAAGATTCGATCAGGTCATCGACGATGAATCGATGGCGGGTCTCATAGCGGCTGGATGGACAAAGAACAACATCGACTGGACTCGTCGTGAGCGCCCAGGTTGGTGGCAACCATGGTGCATTCGAGCATCGTCGGGGCATTCGGACTTCGGTTTCGCTCGTCCTGCTGAGCTGTGCAACATATTGTTCCCGAACATGTCCGACTGCGTGGGCGGAGCATTCCACGTGACAAAGCCATCAGCACTGGAAGGTATCATTCTGAGAGGTATTGTTCCAGGCGGCAATAACAGTGCACGCAGATTGGCGGTACACTTTGGAGTATTTGCACCTTGGGACGGTGAGAACATCTTGACCAAGACTGCAATGAACGATGTCAAAGAGGGGGACGACCTCACGTGCCAACGAGGACATTGTCCGTGTACCAGTCAGGGGTCACATCGGGAGGGGCGATCGTCGCCTTCGAGACCATTCCCTTCAAAGAGATCAGGGAAATCTGGAGATTCAAGTCCATGAAAAGAGGACCTATCAAAGAGGTTAGGCGGATCTATTTCCGCGTTGTCGAGAACGAGGTCTGTCCAGGATTCAAGGGTGCTGCGGGTGTGACCCCAGCTGACTTTCTTGGGAACCTCAGCAATTTCCTGGACGACGAAGACTCCGCGGATGCCGACATGCTGAGGAAGATGGTCATCAAGGCGTGCGAAACGTCAAGGATCCCGAGCTTTTGAACAACTCGTTGGTTGAGATCAGGGATTTGCTCAGCAGATTCATCGTCTACCGCGAGGACGACCCATCAAGTATTTCCAGCGTGTGCTACCATTATTCCAAGGGGATTTTGCTACTGCACGGCATGCGAATGTCAGCTCATTTCCACCGGCAAGTTCGTGATCCATGTGGATGAGGACGAGCCCAAACCACCCGACACTGCAAATGTGACGGAGGAAGTGATCAAGCTCAGCGAGAGGCAAAGGAAGATGCTGAGCGCATCGTCGAGGAAGAAGAACGACCCGACACCCATGAGATGAGCGAGGGACAATCCGCAGACAGATCGTACCTTCCATCGGACATTGGGACGGACATCGACGATGAAGATGCGGGAGTTTGCCCGGACAATCCCGAAGAGGATGCGGACGCAATACACCTCCTGCAAGTCAAAGCCATCTGCGTTGACGAGCCTGGCGATGCATCATACCTCTCTAGCTTCATTGGCGTCGCACTTTTCAAAATGTGGAAAGTATTCGCCAACAACGAGGCAGATACGATCAAGGAAGCTTGCAAGAATGGTGGAATCTATTGTCCCTACATCGCGTTCAACGGGAGGGACGACTGGATTTTCACCGAGGTCGACGAGCAGAATGTTCCAATTCCGCCCACGTATGACGAAGTTGTTGCCGCTCCTAAATTTACAAATGGGAGGTTCAAAAGCCAGAGCCACAGGGACGAGGAGATGTTCTATTGGTTCCTGAAGCTGAAAGGGCTGCACATTATGTATCGGATTTGGACCGCCTGCAATGTTCTTGGTATCAAAGCAGAACAATTCAAAGGTGTCAGTCAGAACAACATTAACTCCATCAGCGACACTATATTCCGATGCATTGCCCTTGGCCTCAATTGCGACTACATGACCTTCTACCGAACAGACGTGCTCATTGGACGCAAGTTCTTGAAAATTGATCTTGCTGCAATCATTTGCGTTCAAGGACTTGATAAGGTGGATACTCCTCTTATCCAATGGTGCTATGTTCATGGTATACATCTGCCATCGCGCTTCATCGAGAAGATTGACCGGACCGAGGAGACACCACAATCTCTGCTAGAAAGGTTCCGGTGGAGAGCGAATAGAAGGGCCATCGCAGAATCGTCGCATTGGTGATCAAGCATTTCCACTACGATTTCCACTATGTGGGGGATCAACTGGAGATTGCAACTTTCACAAGGTGATCGTGGTATTCGTCGTGCGCGGTACCATGAACAATTCTAAAGTATTTGCATGAGACTTGCATTTGTCACCATGAATGTTTTCTTGTTTCCGTACAGTGTCGTCATCGGCGACTACTAATCTGGAGATGCCAGGTATTTGGTGGTCAAAGATTATACGATGTTACAATCTAATACTGGTTACAAACTGGTGATGGACTATGCTAGTCATGGATATTCGTGTTCTGCAGATTGTCCTGGAGCTGTACAATTTCCTTATAGATCGTTTGCTGCGTGTGCACCATTGCACATGAGGTCCGGTATGTGACCTGTAGCAGTCTCTTTTTCTGTTAAGTTTACAGAACCCGGCCAAACTCGTGCAGAGACGTTTCGCTGAATTGAAAAGATTGCGAATGGTTCCCGACCCAGGGATGTACCCAAGCCCGGGATGGGGGATGCTAAGAATCTCCGAGCCGCAGGCTAAAATCCTAAGGGCTGGTTCTGAGGGTCACCCTGTTCTTTCCCCTCCTTTGAGGTCCCTTGGGCCTTTGGGGAAGTGTTGTGTTGAGAGCAGCCGACATATGCATGTGAATGCATCTGGCTCAAGTCCTTGATAAGAGATTCAAGGTAAACATCCAATATACAGCTGTGAAGAGAAGCAAAAGGTCAGTGTTCCGTTGTTGCTGAGAGTCGTGAGACGACGCAGACCATTTCCTTACAACCCCTACTATTTACAACGAACAATACTATACGACTCCATTGTCGAGGGTATTGGGTCACCCCACGGGAGTCGAACCCCACCTGCCCAGTCAACTGACTACGTGGTTGACTCGCCTCCTGGCAGTGAGGATGAAGCTGCTGCTGTTCTGTGGAACTTTGTTGATCCTGTGTTGTCTTCGCCTGGCTGGTCGATCTGCTGATTTGGCTTGTTCTAATAGATCTTCATGAAGATCATCATCGGAGGATGGCAAGCCAAGTCCAGGTCTGGATGGCGACTTGGTTTCATCTTTACTCAACTTGGTGATGTTGACCTTGAGCAATCTGGTTCCAAGGTCTATGCCAACCATGGTGCCATCTGTAAATATTACCTTGCCTTTTAGCCACATTCCTTCTTTCGAGCCGTCAGGTTTGATATTGGACTTATCCTCGCTCCAATAGAATACCCTGTCGCCAATTACGATTGGCTTGGAGCTGAGGCGTCGGAATCTTGATAAGATTGTCGTGCAAGTAGTCGAATCTGTCCAGCAGTCAACTCTTCTTCAACTTCCGTCCTTGGAATAGTGAGTCGTGGTGGTGTTGCAGCGTCCAATTGGACAAGCTCTGCTGGCCTGCGTCCGAATGCTCGCTCTAATGGAGTGACTCCTCCGAATGTCACGGACAGGCTTCTTGCGGTTGCTGCTTATGCTCTGCCTGCCTTGATTGAGTTGAGCATCAGGGAGACTTGTCGCTTGATGAGATGGACTGCTGTCTCCGCTCGGTTCGGCCAAAGTGTCATTGGACCCAGGGACCAAGACTGTTGTAGAAGGTCTCCCAGATTTCCGTCATGAATGCCTGGTCTCCAACCACACATTTTGGCTGAAGATGACATTGATCAAAATAGTTCCGTAACAGAGGAATATTGGTCCACTTCTGTGGTTAGAAGTGTTAGTTTTTGTGGCTCCGTCAAGGATCACTGGAACATTGATGTGTTCACCGGTTCCTAAGGGAACTTGACAATCTAGCGACGTGATGGTGCTATGGCAGCCTTCTGACAAGGTTGTCGTAGAGATCGTAGATCTCCTTCGGTAGATGCAACGCGCAAGTCCTGAATCTGAACTGTTTTCCTGACATATGGTGATGTTGCAGGTGAAGTCGTGTGTGTATGCGTCTGAGTGCAAGTGGAAGTGTGACTTGTGGCGAGCATCCGGTGATGCTTCTTGCAGCGCGCCGGCCTGGTGCTGGTATGATCCTGTCTGCTGGCTTATCAGTGTGAATTTGAGTGGTTTGTCAGAGAACTTGAAGATTGTTGATCCTGCCCACAACTCTGGAGTTGTTCCTTGCGATGTTGCTTTGATTCGGCCATTTTTCTTCTATAGCAGATAATGGTTCTTTTGTCTCTGCCTCGAATCTTTTGGTTACTCTTTGGTTGTAGATTTGTGTGTGTGTGCGCCAAGTTTTGCTCGTGCAGGTGCGAACGGTGCTCTCCTCTTAGACACATGAACCCTATGTTGATTATCCAGTGGTCGTTGTTGACGTGACCAATAGTCTCGGTTGTCTCTGCTGCCGGTGCCGGTGCTGGAACGATGGGTTCCTGAGATGCTGCTTTGGCCGGATATGCTGCGGCTAGCAGTGATGGATGTGCAATGGGTTTGATCTGGTCGTCGCCGAATGCCTCATTTGCCGTCCTGGCGTCGTGTTGTTTGCAAACGGCTGCGAGATGCTGGATACCGGTATGGGTTGTCGAATCACACCGAATGCCTTTTACATGTGATCTTGTTGCATCTGATCAATGCTGAGCAAAATCGGGGCTTGTCCTTGCTCTAGGATATCAATGCAAGTCACCATGGGTGGTGAAGTGTTGAAAATTGTTGGAGAGCCCTCTGAGAGCCCTGTCAACCTTAGCTTCCTGTGCCTCGGCATTATGATCCACGGCGAAGGTCTTGTTGGATTTTCCCTTTCCTTTCTCGTCCTTGCCTGAATCTTTCGTTTTGTCCTTGATTTGTGGAAGGGTTTTCCTGTCCATTTTTTGGACCAAGGTTGTGGTTTTGCTTTCTTACCCCAGTAGGATTGATCGTTGGTGGAATCATGGGCCATGTTGGCCTTGCCGCCTGATTGTAGTTTCCTGAAGGGTTGGAAGCATCATGGTCCCCCCGCTGCCAAAAAGCTTCTTCATCACCTAGTGGACACAAGCCCCCTGCGCCATCTTCATCTTCCACCTAGAATCCTTGCTTCTCCTTCGTAATTTCCTTGTTCAAGGATACCGGAGGTCTTGGATCTACTTCCGCCATTTGGGCGGATGTTTGGATCCTGAAGAAAGGTTCTGGTGGTGATGAAAGGTCGTAGTACTGGGCCTTAATGGTCTTGTACGTGCGCTCAGGCAGCTGTATGCCTCTAAGATCCTCTAAGGGTCAATGAAGATACCAATCGTTCTTGATGGCCTTCTGACAGCTCACCCTGTAGGATGAAGAACCATGTTAACATGTTGTTTGACAATGGATAAGCCTGTGAATGCTCTTGTCTCTTACCTTGGACAAACCTTTCAAAGTTGTCTGGGAGTGATGCATCGAGGCAAGCTGGGTCGGGCGCTCGCCAGCGTGATCGCAAAGATTCTCGAACAACCGCAACAGCTTTGCTCGTCTCGTGGCGATGTCCTCGACTCTCGATTGTTCGGACTCAGGCTCTTCGACATGATCGGTGCTATCGGGTTCGCGACCACGATCAGCCTCCTCCTCATGATCGGATCGCCTGCTTTCCTTTTCTGGCCTGATGAACTGGCTTCCTCGATATCGATAAATGGATTCGAGTACTTCAGCTTGTCCATGATGTCCCTGACGTTCTTGTTGGGGACCTCCATGTACTTCACAGCGCCATTTCTTTTCCTGTTGAGGCCCGTCATGTGAGTGGTCATGTTCTCCCTGACGAACTTCAGGAATGCGGCTTCTAGCATTGGTCGGTATTGGCAAACGTTCCCCCACTTTGGCAATTCCTGTCCGAAATAGGATATGACATCGAAGAATCCGAGAACGGTCTCCAATCCATCTCCCAACTTCTCTTCATTGTCGGTGGAGAAAACACGGTATGCCTCCCCTCCTCCACGAAGCGTATACAGCGTTTCCGTAGTCACGCCATAAACGAAATTTGGTCTTTTTCTCTTTCGATCCATCAGATTGGGTGACGACGTACGACAGCTTGTCGACCCACAGTTGCCTCCCATTGCCACTGCGGAAATAGTCAGCGAAGGCGTCTCGATCGAGCGTGATGCCTCCGATCTGCGACAGCCTCAAGCTCGTTGATGTCACCGAGCACCAGGCTGCATGATCAGCTCCCTTGTGCATGGTATTCTGCTCGATCAACCAGTTGGCATGGCAATTGATGCATATGTCTGCATTGTACTGCTTGTCGGCCATGGCCCCCGCGCTACATTGTGCGCAAATTGAATCTGCAACGTCATCGAGGAGATACTGAAACAGAGTCTGGAGCAGACATGCAGGGAGAGAAACCCGTCCAACCGAACCCAGCCTGAAGCACTCAGTGCACGAGGCCGTAAGACTTTACTGCTGAATCAAGAATGTTCCACCATCGCCTCGGTGCATCATTGAGTCCGTAAGCAGGTTTCTTCATACGGGCTCCTATATAATCGTGTGTTCCTGTGGCTCAGGGGTTTAGTTTGCATCAGGGGGTTTGACTTGCGTGGCTTGTCAGCACACTGGGAGTCAAGTCAGGGCCACATGACACAACAATAGATTGGTCAGCTACTGTAGCTGCTGCAAGTGACTGAGCGATCTGGCGGAGAAAGGGCGCAATGACACAATAACAGTCGCGCAACAAAACCCCCTCTGCGTTTTTGCAGCTAGAACTCCTGTGTTCCGTGTTTGGGTCTTTTTGCATCTAGGGTTTAACTTTGTTGACATTTTTGCGCCAGCGCCTGCTGCTCCAGCTACGCATGTACCAGTGTCTGCGCGCGCAACACCAAATGTCCCGCAACTCTTCCGAAGTCAAAACTAGCAAGCTGTTTGCGGCCAGGCGCATTTCTGGGCCGAGTTGGTCAGCTCAACATGTTTTTGTCTTTGGTGTGCTTTTCCAACGTACCCTGGTCATGGTCATGCTTACCAAAACAGTGCGGTCGCGCGATCCACAACATCGCAGCAGCCTGCGAGTTTGCTTGCATGATCCCTGGTCGCGCTTGAGTTCTTCAAAGTCTTAGTTGATAAAGGCTTCGCCCTCCAGCAGCCAAACGCAATGTAAACCCCTGCCACAAAATAGACGAACACATATCCTGATCTGGCGTTCTTCCGGTTGCTTCCACGTTGTTCATTTTTCTATCTCGGCGGACTCACGTTCAAAAACATTTGTACTGCAGGACCATGTGCGGAAAAAGGGAGTAAACATGAAGTTCTTTATGTTCGAGTTTTGAACGGCTCCCTTGTTGCCTGACAGGCGCGAATCACGGTTGTGCAAGTGACCAGCGCTCGCTTGCAAAGATTGCTGGGATCAAGTTTGTGGAGGTTCCAGTAGTTTTGTTTAGGCGTGTAAAAGTTTTGGCAATAGCTAGCAGGGATGTTGGGCCTGTAGCCTGCTAAGATTCTTTGCCACTTTCTCGCGGAGATTCATCCCGTCGGTGCTAGCTCGCGGAATTTGCCTGGCGCTAGCTAGCAGATCTTCCTGGGCATTAGCGTGCAAGGACTGCTGGGCCCTACCTTGCAAAATTTCCCGCGCGTCAGGCTCTAGCTTGCGGAATTGTCAACGCGTTAGCTTGCAGGGATTGTCGGGCTCTGCCATGTTTGCTGCGCGTGAGCTTGCAGGGATTGTTGGGCGATGGAATTTCTTGCGCGCTTGCTTGCCAAGACTGTTGGATTCTAGCTTGCGGAATTGCTTCGGCGTTGGCTTGCAAGGATAATCGGGCTCTAGCGTGTATGTTGCTGCGCGTTAGCTTGCAGACCTTGTTCACATTAGCACGTTGGCTTGCAGGGATTGCTGGGCCCTAGATCGCAGAACTTCCTGTGCGTGAGCTTGCAGTGGCTGCCGCGCCCCAGCTTGTGGTTTTGAATGCGCCCTAGCTTGCAAGGATTGTTGGGCTTTAGCTTGGATGGTTCCAAATTGCGGAAATTCCTTTTTTTATGTAAACTTGCAGAGATTGTTAGGTTCTTTCCCGCGCGAGGGGTTGTCAGGCTCTAGCCTGCGGACTTCTCTGTGTGTTCAGCTTACAACGATTGTTGGGCTCCAGCTTGCAGACTTCTCTGCGGCGCGTTTGCTTGCAGGGATTGTGTTTTTACCTTGCAAAATTCCACGGTGCTAGTTGCAAGGATCGTGAGGCTGTAGTTCGCGGAAGTTTCTGGGGTAAGGGCTCAGCTCTCGTACGTTGGCTGCGGACATTGTCCAAGTTTGTCTCCAGTTTGGTTGCCACAGCCCCCAATTCTGCGCCGAGTTCGGGTTGTCACATTTTTTTGCTAATTGTGGTGTTACACCCCACCCTTTGCACAATCTCATGTCGCGCCCCTCTTTTGCGCCGAGTTCGGCTGTCATGCCCCTCATTTTGTGCCGAGTTCGGCTGGCACACACCCTTTTTGTGCCGAGTTCGGTTGTCGCGCCCTCACTTTTGTGCCGAATGTCATTGTCATTAAGCAGAATTCGTGAAAAGCAATTTCTGCACTACATGTGTCCGTGGTAGGCCCAGGTGATTTGTGCAGATTCTCACTGCCATTCTTCACGAAACTGTCTTTGTTTGGACCAGCAGCGTGGTCAGAAACAGTCTGGGCTTCTCAGCAGACCAATTGGAGTGAATTCTAGGTTGTTTTGTGCCGAATTTCACTGCGATTATTCACGAAGCAGGCGCCTCATTTGGCGTGCAAATTTGTGAAAAAAACCTCTCTCACAAAAGAATACAAAGCCTTGCACGAAATTGGCGCGTCAAGCCAATCGGCTTTCACGAAAAGCTTGAGCTCAAAAGAATTGGACACGAGAGTGTTTCAGGTAATTTCTCACAAAAAAAGAGCCTGACCCCCCAAAAACTGTTAGAGAAAAACGCGTGCTCAAACTTGAAGTTTAACGCGCGCGTTTGGCTGCAAGGTTTGCTTGGAGTGCTGCGTCGCCCAAGAATTTCCACAAGACAGAGCCCATAAATCCCTGCAAGCAAATGCCCAGGAAATGCAATTTGGGCCAGTAGTCATTGCAAACTAGAGCCAAACAGTCCCTGCAAGCAAACACGCGGAAAATGCTGCGAGCTAGGCCCGGCAATCCCTGCAAGCTAATGCGCTGGCAATTGCACAAACTAGAGATTAACAATTCCTCCAAGATAACGCTCGGGCATTTCCGCAAGATGGAGAAAAACACAATCCTGCAAAGCTCACACGCACAAAGTTTCCGCGAGCTAGAGCCCAACCGTCCCTGCAAGCTCACTCACTGGAAATTCCGCATGCTAGGGCCCAACAATCACAGCAAACTACAGCACAGACAAGTCCGCAAGCTAGACCCCGACAATCTCAGTGAACACGCGTAACAGGAAAATTCGCAGGCTAGAGCGCAACAATCCGTGCAAGCTAAAGCACTAGAAATTGCGCAAGGCACATGCCAACAAAACCTGGAAAGCTCACGAGCGCAACACTTCCGCAAGCTAGAGCCCAATAATTCCTGCAAGCTTCCCACAAGAAGTTCCGCAAGCTCCTTCATGCCTGCGAGCTAAGCAGAAACATTCCGCAAGCTTGCCTGCAATCCCTGCGCGCTCACACACAAGAAGTCCCGCGGGCAACTATTGCCCAACAGTCCCCGCAAACTAACGCGCAGGAAAGTCCGTAAGATGCTGGTAGAGCCCTACAATTCTTACAAGCTAACTAACGCAAAGCAAATGCTGCAAGCTAGAGCCCAACAATCCCTGCAAGTCAACGCGCAAGAAATGACGCGAGCGTTGCCCAACAGTCCCTGCAACCTACGCACATCAAACTCCACAACGTACTGGTAGAGCCCAACAATCCCTGCAAGCTAATGCGCAAAAGACCGCCCCGCACTCCCTGGAAGCTAACGCACAAAAACGCCGCAAGCAACCCAAAGCTGCTGCAGGCTAACGCGCTTCAATCTTATGCAAGCTAGAGCCGCCCAACAATCCCTGCAAGCTTATGCGCAGGGAGTTCTGCAAGCTCCAGCCCACAATCCCTGCAACAATCCTTGTGCTTTAACGCGCCCAGATAGCGGCCGCCCTGCCCCTGGGGTGCCAGAGTCAGCTGAGGCTCGCGCTCCCCCTAGTCTCAGCTTAGATCTGGCTGGTTCTGCTCATGCTGGCCTTCTCCAAGTGAATGGAATTGCTTGGGGGCACGCAAAGGGCACCTGGAGAGGTTAGACCTCCTACGGCGAGGGGACTTGCAAGGCTGGGCGCGATGCCTCAGACCTTCAGCTGCCCCATCTGAGTCGTACATGCCCGACTGCTTTGTCAATGCGACAGGTGACAGGCAACCGCCGCAAACGGTTCAAGAGACCCTTGCTGGTGCTGAGCAAGCTTGGCTGCCTTTGCTACAGGAACCTACTTCGGCTTGGTCCCACGAGTCAGTGGTAGAGTGGCAAGATGCCATTGGTCGCCGTCGGGGTGCTCCACACTTTCTCTCTGCCCCACGGGACCTTCCGAGTGCGTCCCTCCAGCAAGCGTATCTCTGCAACGGTCCATGGCGCATATGCTGGAACAGGGTCAGAGAAGTCATGATGGAGGCTGTCCAGGTGGATAGTATGTTCCTTGTCCCTGACAATGGGTCACTGTGGCTGCGCACCCCCGGTCCCACTCCATCATCCTTGGGATTGATTGCAGCGGTGAACGGGCAGCCGGTGGCAGCATGGACGTGGGAGCGATTCCAAGCTCACGAAGGCGATCTTCTCCAACTGCTCCTTTTCCAACCGGAGCGGCGGCTGCCAGACTTCACTGGTTGCACGACTCTAGCAGAGCGACAGTCGCTTCAAAACAAGATGAGGTGGTCCCGCCCTGGGCCCTCGGGGTGGAAGTTGTCCTTCTTGAGCCTTTTCCCACAAGATGTGGTCGAGCTGTGTTGGGAATTTTTAGATCTGCAGCGACATGCGGGAGTGGTTGCAGATTGCTTGAAGCTTGCAGATCAAGTCAACATCGCCAAGCCACACGGAGGTTGGCGCCCCTTGCTGATGCTTGAGGAAGCCTTTAAGGCAGTGGAGGGCCCCGTGGCCAGACGCAGTGCGGAATCCAGGGCAGCGGCCGAGCCTGGCGCTGTCAACAGCAGCGCCAACAAGGCGTATGACCGCAAGGCCGCTGCCGCTGCAGATGTCCTGTATTTAGATGCGCTGGTGGCTGAGGACATTCGCCACAGCGGGCAAGGCTTTTGCCGCATTCCTGCTGATTTTGAAAAGTATTTCAATACAATCCAGTTGGCGCAAGTAGATGCAGTGCTCCTGGCAAGAGGGTTTGCTGACTCCACTCGCCGCTTGTACCAGGATGCATTCCAAGACCTGCGTGTCCGCATCATTACGCGACACGGGCCAACTCGGCCCCTGCAAGTCACGCGCGGCATCCCCCAAGGTTCCATGTCATCCCCTGAGCTGTCCAAAGCAGCGCAAGAACCAGTGATGCGCATGCGGGAGCAGAGCAAGGCTTGCTATGGCACCTTGCACGGGCGGGAAATTTCTGCAGCTGCGTACGCTGATGACGCTGAGCATTATGGCCGGGGAGCTGCTGACCTCCTTGATATCACTGACGAGTTGGCCGCTGCAAGCTGCGCCACAGGCATAGGCTTCTCGTGGCACAAGTTCAGGGCCTACGCCAGTGATTGGGATGCGGCACGCCTTTTACCGGAAGGTGCGGAACGGCTGCTTCCAGATGGGCTGGCAGTGACCGGCAGGGACATCTGGCAAGGCGGTGTCTGCAATGCCATCCTACCTCGGTCTGAAGCTGGGGATGCTGAAAAGTTGCTGGGAAAGCGTGGGACCTTGCTAGACAAACACGCCCTAGCCAGGCAGGACCTGCACGAGAAGCTCAGAAATGTGCGGCTGCGAGCCACTCTGCGACACTGCGCGTGGGATGAAGTGCTCATGCTCTACGAATGGTGCGCGCGCGGCCACATCAACTATGCCCCGCTCATCGGTATGCTGCGCCCACCGCAAATGCATGATGAAGATGCGGCTCTCCAGCGCCTCATCCTTGCACGGCTGGGAGTGCGCCGTGCGGCGGAGAGAATGGGGCTCCTTGCTACCAGGCAGCAAGGAGGTTTGCAACTGATTTCCGTTGTGGAAAGCTGTCTGGCAGCGACGGCCTCGGACTTGATCAGCTTGCTCAGTGGCTCCGCGCTGGCCTCAGCCGTGGCAAGGGACTCCTTGCGCCATGCCTTGAATCTCTCGCCTGATGAAGTGGAGAACTGCTCTGGCGTGGTGCCTGACGCATTCCGCCTTTTGGCAGGGTATGGCGTCTATGTCACGGTTGGCCCAGACCGCTTCTGCTCACGGATGCTCGACTGCCTTCGAGCAGCTACAGCCGACCCATGCCAGCCGCTTCTCGGCCCGTACAATGCTACGGACCATTGGCAAATGCGGTTCGCGCCACCTTGGCCAACTTGTGCAATCGACGAGCTAGCAGCCGAGAATGGACGAGCCCGGCTATACCTGGCAGGCAGCTGCGCCGCACGCGCAGATAGGGGCGGCTGGGCTGGCTGCTGCCGCTGCGGCAGCCATGCAGCAATCTCAGCGACTGCACGGTGTGGCAGACTCTGAAGCTCCAGAAGATTGGACAGGCTGCGCCTGGGATGACCCATGGTCTCCCCTTGCAGATCCTCGCAGTGCAGTGCTTGATTGCTTTGCGCCAGAGTGGGGTGGAGGCCGAGACTGCAGCCTGTACTCGGACGGGGGTTTTGCTGCTGGCGTAGCCACCTTCAGCGCCCAAGCCCGTTCCTTTGGCGACGGCTCAACTTACTGGAGCACATCGGCAGTGACTAATGCGCCTGTGACGGGCCGCCTGCCGGCTCAATACGGCTGGGCTACTCCTGGGATCCATGAAGCAGAGCTCTTGGCCATGCTTTGTGCCATGCGGTGGCGGCGGCATGGGCAATGGAACATGTTAGTGGTCGACCGTGGCAGTCTTTTTGCTTCGTTGCGCCGGTGCAGCGATCCTCCAGAGGCATTTGCGCGCTCACTGCGGCATGGCCCCTTTGAGGCCAGGCTGCGACGCATTATGTCACAGGTACGTGCAAGCTGGAAGGAGCCTGACAACACCCCATCTTGGCGCTTGCAGCAAGAAATGCACCCTGAACTTTGGAATGTGCAGAGGATGGCTGACGGGAAGCCCCAGACGCAGTGTAGCCTTGACTACTGCAAGCATGGCCTGGTCGGAGTAAACATCAAGAGTCATCAGCGCCTGGGGGCGTTTCCGCACCCAGTGGTGGTGCAAGGCAATGTAGTGCAGGACGCTGAGTGTGGAGCAGCCCGTGCTGCGCCACTGCCACCCTCGGTGCGCTGGCCCACAGGTGGACTCTTTGCTGCCCTCAGCGTGCAAGGGTGGTCGATCGTGGGGCCACCGCGGGAAGCGTTGCGGACTCTGTTCCGACAGGAGGCATGCAGGCAATGGTCTTCCCGCATAGCGCAGGGCATATTAGCGCGATGCTCAGACCACTTGCACCCAGCAAGTATGGACGTGCGCTGGTACCAAGCTTGCCGTATCCCGCCAGAGCACCGATGCTTTACCGGCTACACCGTGCAATTGGCGGTAGCTGGACAGAGAAGCTGCATTCCAGCGCTGAGCTGCAAGAGCTGGCCACTGCGCGGGCTGCAGCGGACAACCCTCGCTTGTGCCCTCTCTGCCGGAACGGTGCAGGCACGCCCCGGCATGTCGTCATGGCGTGCAGTGCCATGGCTCCAATGGCGGATGAGCTGCGGGATGCCTTAGAGCAATATTTTGCTTCTCTCTGCAGCACAGACTGGTGGCTTGATCAAGCAAGGACAACATGGGGCCTTCACGCGCCTGCTGCCAACGCACAGGCAAGAGACCGCTGGCCTGTCTTTCTGCCTGGGGCTGGGCTGTGTGCTTGGAAGGTCGGGAAAGACTTCTGGGCCGCGATGATGGCGGGCACAGCGCTGCGGGCACCCTTGATGAACGGCCCCACGAGTTGGCTTACCGTGCTCTTGTACCAAAGTCCCTCGGGCATGCGCTCTGCCGGGCTTGCGCGCCGTCCTCGGCAGAGCCTGATCTTGCAGAGCGACCTGTGGGTGACGGCCACACTTCACAGGCTGGGGAAGTGCTGTCACGGGAGCAGGACAGGCGCAGGGCCGCTCGCAGACAGTGCGCTGCTGGCGCTTGGGCTGCGTGCAATCCGGGCGCAATACCACGCTCGCACCGACTCCTGGATTCAAGCAAAGCGCTGGCAACTGCTCCCACAAGCGCAGCAGCAAGTGCAGCAGCGGCCGGAAGGGCCCGTGCTTGGGCCGGAGCTCGGCCGATGGGCCTTGACCATGAATGGGCAAGCTACCATACGCGAACTGCGGTGGCAAGCAGCTCCCCGGACTGTGCTCCTAGCCCGCTTGCGACAAGAGGTGCTGGCAGATTGCCGGCTGATCCGTTGCGCCTACTGCAGCCCCACGGCCTTCCAGTGCTGAACGGCGAGGCTTTGGAGTGTGCAAGGTCATGCAGCAGCCCCTGCACAAGTCTCCGTGCAAAGACCGGCACCAGCGGCACGGCAAAGCATCCGCCAAGGCTATAGGGGGCAACTTGCAGCCGCCGCAGGTTTCGCAGAATCCAAGCCGTGGGTGGCCCAAGTGGCAGGAGCACGGGGGCAATGTCAATTGCATCCGAACTCCGTCCCAGGTCCTCCAACCTCCATCGCGGAGGGTGCGCCTGGAACCGGGGCTGCAGCCTGCTATACCGGCCGCGGCCGCAAGAGCCCGGCGCCTTTTGCCGCCAAAATGGCAGACCCTATAGTGATATAGTCTGCCTTGGAAGGCGAACAGAAGAAGGCCGTGCTCATCTGGGCGAACCTGGATTTGTTTGTGGGCGGCCTTGAAATCAAAGCTGGCACCCAGAAGGCTCCTGGTGTGTCACCCGCTTGGGTGGCCAAAGCCAGGCCGGAAGCCATCGGAAGGCTAAGGCGCTCTGGTAACATCTGGTGTTCACCTGACACACCGTGCTATCAAGAACTAAGCGAGGCTCTTTGTTGTCAGCGAAGACCACATTTAATTTGCCAACCGCGACACCTAAGGGCCATTTTTCTGCGCCTCTGCGATCGTCAAGTCGGTGGCGACGACCCAATTATTAGAAAGTTCTTTATCTAAAAGGCCCTGTGCTACTTCTGGCTCCTCTTCTGCTGTTTTCCAGTTGCCTTGACACACTCCAATTCGGGCAGTGCGGAGGCGTTGGGAGGCTTCGCCGGCCACTGTTTGCTGCACGGCATAGGGCCTAAGGCGCCTGTAGGCACGCCCTCTTGCAGAAAAGGCAGCAGAGCCAGGTCTGGGTCCCCCCATGACTCCGCGAGTTGGCGCAGCAGGTGCAGACGGTAAGGCTGTCCGTTGGAGGGACTCAAATCGGAAGGAGTTGGGATTTGGAGGGCTTTGTAGGCAATACGGACGGCTTCGATGCTCCTGCTCCGTTAAGGGCGAATCTGAGTTCCCCTGGCTAACATGTGCTGTTATGCGTGGCACCATGCCGCGCTCATGAAGCCATCGAAGCCAGGGCACGGCTACGGCTTGGAGCGGGTGGTCGGTGTTCGGACCAGTCTGCAGTTGAATGCATGCCTGCACCGTCACAGACAGGGAGTCGGCACGGTGCGAGACTGGGCTGCGCCGGAAAGGTGCTGTGCAGATGCAGCGCACGCTTCACGACTCCTGTTTTAGAAACCCTTCCTGTGCCGACTGCTGCCAGTTGACATGCCAGTGTTTCCGGATATTCAGCGGTTAGAGTGCTGAGAAGACTCCATTTTCGACCACTCCAGCAATGCTTGTGTGCTTGTATGTGTGACTGCGACGTGCTGCCAGGTCTTGGATGCGAGGGCTATTGCATCCGAAGGCCCATGACTTTGCAAACGTTTTTCCATGTTGGCAGGCGTCGACCCATACAAGGCTACACTGATGCTCGCGGAGCATGTGAAAATTGGCCTCTTCGAGCCAGGACATGGCAGAGGGCGGCTGTTCCCAAATTCCGATGCCTCCTTTGGAGACGACTGCAATGAACAGGGCTAGCTTGGCTATCCTGCAGCCTCTTCAACTGTGAGGGCGACAGGCCGGGCACGCCGTTTATGTGCTGTGGCGTTCGGAGTGCTTTTGGGCCGCCTGGTCTGAGTTTTAATCTAGAGTACTCCTTGCAAGGCGGGGCCAGCATTATGAGGGCAATTATTCCTGACCAACACAGCTTGAGCAGGGCTTCGAAGACTGTGTTGTCGAGGATATCGTGTGCCTGGTTGTGGTCCAGGTCAAAAGGCTCAAAGCAATCGAAGCCCAAGCGCACGGCTGCCGTAGTGACCGGGTGCAATCGGCCTGCGAAAACATCCAGCAGAAGCCCTTCCCGGAGTTCCGCTGCGTGCTGAGGAGTGCGGGAGACGCAGCCCGGCTGTGCCAGGTTGGCACCTGGCTGAGGCTGCTCTGGCGGTGGAGTGCGCGCAAGGCAAGGCTGTGCCAGCGGAGGCGGCTGTGCCCGACCCTGTGCCGGCCCAGGATCCGGGCTGCATCACGTGTACTTGCTGTGATCCATAGCCGGATGCTTGAGTTGGCAATTCATGATGGCACACACGTGAGCGAACTGACACGAGTCTGAGGTGCACAGGCCGGTTTGATAGCGCTTGCAAATCTCACGTCCCTTGAATGACGTGCACCAATCGGCCTTGGGCTTTGGCTTTGGGGAGGCTCGCGAGGCTCCTTTCGACTTGCCTTTTCCCTTCTTGCTTGGCTGGGAGGGCCGCGAGGGCCGTGCGGGCTCACTGGAATGCCGGCGCTCGCGCTTTGTGCCTCTGTCCCGAGGTGCTGAAGGGCGAGGGGGCGGCGCGATGGGAGCCTTGGTTATCTTGGGTCGCAGCTGCAGAAGGGCATGCATGTCGTTGCGCATGTATGTCATCTCGTATAATGCATCGTCCAGGCTCCACTGCTGTGTGAGCAAATCTGACAAGGCGGACCAGAGCTTTCTGTCTGCGGAGAGGAGCTCTGTTGTGGTAACTGTGCGGAGTCCCAGATTTGAGTCCGGCTGCGTAAGGCAGAGGTCTGCTATCTTCTTATCGAAGGCTTTGAGATTTGACAGGTGCGCTGCCTGGCACAGCGCGAGTGCATTACGAAACACAGTTTGAATGCGCATGAGCCAGCCCGGGGAGAGTGCGTGGTTGTCCACGTTTATCTCAGGGGTGTCGTCAAAGAAGGCATGGCTCAAGAGCTGCAGTTCGGATCTGACAGCTTTTGCTGGCTTGGCTTCCATGCGCTCCTGATACTGGCGAGCCGAAAGGCGGAATTGCCAGGGCACCCATTTCAAGGTCTGCCCGGGTTTCATTCCTTCGTGAACAAGGCTGAGCAAGCGGATGGATGGTGTGGTGTCCGCATCGAGCAGCTCACCCGGGTAATTAGTCTTGAATGTGCTAATAAGGCTGGTGACCCGTTCCGTCGTCAGTTTAGGCGGCAGGTGCTCCGCCCAAGACGAGAATTGGTTTTGCTGCACTGCGGGTGCCGTGGAGGCACTACTGGGTTCGCCAACAGGCGGAGTGCTGGCGCACAGGCGATGGCATTCAGCCAAGGCTTTCCTAAGGCGAGCCGCAGCTACACTGGATTCTGGGTCATCGATCTGATTGGCAGTCCAAAATGCGGATGCCGAGGCTATGAAAGGCTGCAGGTCTGCAATGGCCGGGAATGCAAATGCGAAATCCGAGGGGCAGTCAAAACCTTTGGCCAGCACCAAATCGCGGAGGCCCTCGGGCACACGAGCATCGGTGAGTATGGTGTTGTCGTCCTTATCCATGGGCCCCCGGCGTAGCGCCAAAGGGCCAGCTTGATTAAGAGCAAACAGCTGTTGGCGGAATGCAACTGCTGTGAAGCGTTTGACATTCTTTCATGGCAAGCAATGCACGAACGCGCCTGGGATTCGTCACGGCCCACTGATGCGCTGACCTGGGAGGGCAGTGAGAAAATGTTTCGACCCTTGCGGAGGCTGTATGCATGCGCACATGAATGCATTGGCTCTTTTCAGCCCAACAGAGCCAGGCAGGCTTTGCGCTGACAAAGTTGCATGTCTGGGCGAATCTCCTGTACTGCAAATGAGAGGTTCTTGATTTGTAGGCCGCAAGCGGTGAGGGTTGATTGCGCATGAGTGTCCATTAGTGCGTGCACGGCTCCCCAGGGCAGAAGGCGGACACCAATGATCTCCACCTCTTGACCGCCTGGGTGCATGGGCCCTGCTTCTTCTGAGCATGGCGAGAGGTGGTTGCTCTCTGGCTCGGCTTCGGACGAGACAAGGGCTGCTTGTTCGACTCGAGGGCTTCTTCGTCCCTGCCTACATGTTGGCCTAGCAGCCCCTCTACCTCACGCAGATAGAGGAACCGCGTAATGCTGGAAGGCAAAGATTTGAGGTTGAGCAGTTCCGGTGGTTTTTCCTGCGGCGTGCGGAAGGCGGGTTCCACTGTTGGGGGCTGCCCCCCTCTGGCCATAGGGCGAGGAGGGCGCCACCCTTGCCTGATTGCCAGGGCCAGCTCCAATTGCAGCCACACGGCCTCTATAGTGTCATCCCTGCTGTACAACAGTGCGGACGAAAGGCGGTGATGGCCTTGCAGTCTCCGGCTCTCTTCTGGAAGGCGCAGCTGAGCCGCAGCGCTGAGCAACGTGCACTTAAGGCTGTGGAGTGTAAAGGCTCCGGCCTCTTGTTGAGTGACTAACTGGCCACCCTCCGGCAACCAGGGCAGTTGTATGGCCCAACGAAGGCACACGAGTGCTTGCAAATAGGACACAGGGCGTGAAAGGGGAGGGCAGCTGGTGGAAGTCAAGTCGGGCATGCACGGCAAAATGAAATCGGGTTGGAAATCGTCCCCCCATTCTGCACAGGTGGCGTTGAGCGCTGCCCTAGCAGGTCGAGCCACTTAACTAGCCAAGAGGTGCTGACGTCGATGCCCATGAATCCAAAAAGCATGCGAAAGGCTGACCCTGATTAGTGGTTTTGGTGGCCCAACAGATCCCGCGCAGTGGCTGTGAGAGAGCGAGAGGCTGGAGGGTCGAATGCGTTGGATATCCCCAAACCTAAGGCTGCAGTGCGCGCAAAGGAGGAAAGCGCCAAGCATCAAACCCACTGCCGGTGTGCACGAACTTGACACGATGTGCGATTCCCAAGCTGCCAGGATTGCTAAAGGCAAGGGCAAGGCTTCCCTCCTGTCATGCGGTTCAAGGCTTGAAGAAAAGGCTCGAATTAGTGGATTTACCATCAAGGCCCCCAAATTTTGAATTTGACCTATGCGGGCCAGCCAAGAAAGTGCTTTGCACATGAGCAGAGGGCTGCATCGCAGCGTCGACCTATCCTCCTGCACGGAAGTCCTGCGAGGAAATCGGATAGGTGTGCAAGGCTGAGGAGGGCAAGGCTGCCCGCGCATTGCGAAACAAAAGCCAGAAAAGTGCGAACGGCGCGTAGATACTGTGCAAGGGTAGCTGCTGAAAAATTATGCAGGGAAGTCTCCAGCAGGACTTTAGGCTGGTTCGACGCCTCCAAGGCTTGTGCGAGAAGGCTCGAGTCTTTGCAGAATTGCAAAATGCCCAACCACTCCACAATGCACTTGTCTTTGAGAGTGGCATGGAGTTGAGAGGATGAAACCGGTTTTGAGGCAAGTTCACGGCTCTGAACCGGCATGACTGGTTTGGCACTGAACGTCCTTCGAGGACGGGGCACAGTGCCCAAACCCAAGGCTGATGGACAATCAACAGGCTGCTGACGACGGCGCCGGCGGCGCCAGGCTTCTGGGCAGCGGCCGACATGGCGGCCTGGGCAGCGGATGCGCTGGCGCTGCCTCCCACGGATGCGTGGGCCAATGCTCTGGTGCTTGAAGGCCTGGTTGAGGCGATGCCGCTGAAGGGCGGGCGCACGGACCAGGCGCTTGCCGATGCGGCAGGCGAATCTGAAGGCTAGTCACTGAATGACGCTCAGGATAGGGTCTGGCGCGATGGGCATGTGAACTGGAGGGCTTGGCCTCAGGTGAGATCCCTGTGGCCGAAGTCGGCACGAGTGCATGGTGTTGGGCTATGGGCTTGCCTGGATGGCTCTGGGAGGCCCTCATGGCTTGAGGCCCCTTCTTCTGAAAAACCCCCTGGGGAAAGATGGATGGGTGTTCCCCAAAATTGTTTGTTCCTATACGGCACGATTGAGCATGCTGCGGAGTGCACAAACGGGCCTGAATGCTGAAAGCGTCACTGCACTGTGGCAACGCAAGGCGGATGTGCTGTAAGGGCTGCACTGTGGCTGAGGAGTTTCGCCGGGCGGTACCTGTCGTTCACAAAATGCAACGGACCGAGCAGCACCAAGGAAAGCAGAAACAAACAGTGACAAAAGCTCGGCTTTTTGCTTGGTGAAAGGCGGTGGCTGTGCTAGTAGCGCTTGTATCGCTGATAACACCTGCTGCAGTAGTGCGAGGAGTGCGTGTCGTCGTTGAGCGACCTGCTTACATCGATAAGGCGGCCACATGCTGAATTGTAAGGGCAATGGCGAGTGGCGCAGGGCAAGGCACAACAAAGCCTGCGCTGGTCGTCCAGGTAATAGCACCTGGCCCACTCTCCCATGCGTGCCGTGCGGCAAGTGCACGGAAGGCGGATGGCTGGGCTGAGCACGCACCGCTCCAACTGCTCAACGGCATGGCGGTTCTCTTGGGGCCGATGCTCATTGTAGGGAGAGGGCGTAGGCAAAGGGGGCGCGTGGAGGGCGGCCAGGGCGAAGGCGTCGAAGGCGTCTGCCAGAAAATGCGTCGATTTTGACACCAGTTCTTGTCGACCGAGAAGGCATAATGCTCAAGGCTAACCCTTGTGGCTTCGGCTTTCGGCTGCTGGCCCGGAAGGCTAAAGAAATTGTACCACCAGCTGCCATCCCAGCTCCAGCTGTCCCGCTTCTGGCTGCGGTTCATGAAAAGGCGAAGTCGGCTTCTGGCTGCGTCCATCTGAATGATGCCCCATGCTAGCAACAAGTTGAGTGCTTGCGCATGCGGTGTCATAATGTCCAAGGCTGTGGCCGAGTGCTGCACTAAGGTCGCTGGCTGAGTGAGTGGATCAGCAGCGGCGACCTGGCTCACGTGAAAAGTGGAGTGCCCGATCAAAAGTGGCTGCCCCGAGGCAATGGTATGCCTTTTTTCGCGATACCTGTCAGCTGCATTAATTAGTTGCAAGAGGGCACTTGTTGTGACTCTCAAGGCATCAAGGCTACGAAGAAAAGGGCTGTATCCCAAACTTTTGCGAGAAGCCAAAGGCCTTCGCAGAGTGCAATGGCAACAAGGCACAGGGCGCTGACATGGCACAGAAACCGAATGCGAGCAAGGATGCAGCAAATCTCATCCAGGTACAATTCGATATCCAAATAACTGCGGGCTAGGGTTGTGTGGATGGCGTCAAGAGTGTCCTCGTGCTCCATGGCTGAGGGCAGAGCTCTGGCTGCATGAGAATGGCAGAACTTCGAGAGCTGAATAGCGGTGTGAGTGTCAAGGTGAAATGTGCAATGCAAAAGGCGAATTGTAACCAGGCGGGCTGACAGGATGGCCAGGCTGCTGTTGCATCGACATCTGGCATGACTAAGAATTGTTAAACATGAAACTGTCATATGTTCCTCGTTTGCCGAGGATTAAGGCAAGCACGCGGTGCGAAGCCTTCTTCTTGGCGGACCAAGGCAACCTGACACGCGGTGTCAAGGAAAGGCTGTGGAGTGAAATCTCCTAAGCCTGAAGGGCAAGCACGCGGTGCACGTCCTTCTGCTTGGTCCACCCGGGTAGCCTGACACGCGGTGTCAGGCAAAGGCTGTAGAGGATACTCTCTGAGCCCTGAAAAGTGCACGCGGTGCACCGCCTTCTGTTGGTTGACCAAGGCGAGCCTGGCCTGATGTGCCAGGGGAAGCAAATGCAGGATGCCTTCATCTTGTCGCGGCAAGGCATTCCCTGATGCGCGGCATCAGGGAATGGCCGTGGAGAAGCGTCTCACTGGGCCTAACGGCCTTCCTCTTGGCGGACCAAGGCGACCTGACACGCGGCCCTGAGAGGGTTATCTCAGGGCTCAAGGCCTGCACACTGATGTGTGAGGCCTTCCTCCTGACATGTGCAGGGCAACCTGTCACGCGGTGACAGGGGAAGCAAATCCCAGCGGGGAAAAGCCAAGCATGATTCCATGCTGAGGCCGATGCCGCAATGTTGCGGAGGCCTATGCTCGACACGATGTGTCGAGACAGCAACCCCTGCGGGGGATGCGGTTCAAGAGCGCGGCTCAAGAACGAATGCTGAGGTCACGGCCAATGCTTTGAAAGGCGTGGAACGACAGCAGAAAAAGGAATGCATTTCCGTTATCGAGTAGTGCAAACATCTGAGGGCACAAATGCACTTGGTACATAATGTAAATGGAATGCGAGCACACTGAGAGGGCAGCGCTTGTTAAGTGCCATAAATTGCCTGCACGGCGGAGAAAAGGAATGCAAACCTGAAAAGTGAATGCACCATGCATAAAGACCGACTGGCCGCTCCTGACAGGGGCCCACAAGGCAGTGTGTAGCTGAGGCGGCTGACAGGCATATGTGCGCAGCTGGGGCTAAGAAGGCTGCAGCACGGCCAGGCAAACATGCTGCTGCCACATGCACGGTTTGGCAACGTGTGCAACAAACTCACGAAGGCGGAGAAAGATCGACTTTCTCCAAGGCTTGTGCGAACAAAAAACTCACCAAAGGCGAGTGCAATTGGCACACGGCTGAAAAGTCAAGGCGGTTAAGTCACGTTGCAACAAATGATGGCAGTCCCGGTGGTGATACACTTTGCGCTTTGGCAATGCATAAACTGGCTCGATGCGGCGAGTGCTGTCAGCGGGCTCATTGCAGCGCGCAGTGCGAGAGGCTCGACCCGGCAGTTGAAAATAAAGCCAGCACAGAAGGCTTGTCAAGAAGCACACAAGGGCGGTATAAGCTGCAAGGCCGATTGCAAGGCTGAACAACGCGTCCATGGCGCCGAAAACGCAGGGACCGGTTTCAAAAACGAAACCAGGACTGCGAGTCCTAAACGTGAGTTTGAGGGCTAGGAGCACCAAATGGCGGCGGCGTAGGAGATTCACCCCCGACCTATAAACACAAGGGAAAAGAAAACCCTAAGCGTCAGTTCTGCTCAGGTTTTCGTGGATGTGGCTCAGCCAGCCCAAGGAAGCCAGGACAGCAATTGTTTTTCGGTTGCAGTAAACACTTGCAGAGCCTGGCAGGAAGTGCAAGTCCTCAGCCAGATCCTGGCAGAGCTGCAGCGGCAGTCAGCCAGCATCCAGGCGATGCAGGCTGGATGTGCTTTGTGGTTTCAGAGAGCAGCCAGTCTTGATCTTGAGACAGGATGGCCTTGCTCGAGTCAGAGAGGAAACCTGCGGACTAGGCAAGAAGGCCACATGCAGTGAGAGGAGACAGGACTGGCACTAAAGTTATGTTTCACAAACAGTAAAGACAGCCAGCCATACAGTCCCTGCTTTGCAGGACAACTACTATGGCTTCTGGGGCGACTCCTTGCGCCACCTAGAGCAAGCCGAGGAAGAACAGACTGAGACAGGCCGCAGTCAGGCAGTGGTGGAAGCAGGAAATCTGGGTGAGGGCCAGACAGGCTGGACCGCCTTTTTCGTGGATCGCCCTTTGCCTCCGGGCATCCGGGCATAGGTGACCAGTCTGCCTCGAAAGCGCCCCATGGTTATATATATATATATATGCAGTTGTTTGACATATGATGCTAATTAGCTATTGTTGATGTTGTTTTTTGGTTTGAGCTGCACTGCTGGGAGTGCTTCTTTTGGAGCCAGCCAGGCAAAACCGAGACAGCTAGGTCAGCCTAGCTGGGTGCAGCTAGCCAGGCAGGCAAGGCAGCCAGGGCGGAGTAAGTGTGGTTTGGGTCCCCATAACCCCTACAAAAAGAGGGACAGCCAGGCAGAAAGGATGCTTCGTAGTTTGTCGGGGCAAACCCAGGACAGAGCTCCAGACCAGACAGACCGCAGCCAGGTGACAAACGCAGCCAGCCAGGGAGTCAGGGACAGCCAGGGACAACAGAGTCAAGAACAACCTTTTGGGGAACCCACCAAAAGAACCCAACCTTTTGAGAAACCAGCTTTTGGGGAAGCAACCTTTTAGGGAATTGAGGAACCCACCTTTTGAAAAGTGAGGCTGGAAGCTTGCAAAAACTGCCCCCTAATAAGGATTCCAAGACTTTAGTATTGGCTTAGTATTGGCGCAATGGAAAATCAATTGCGCGGAGTGGACATCTGGTCTCGGGCCCCGGATTTGCATTTATTATTAATGGGGGTCATTTATTCACAAGGGGAGGAGATTATACATAAATAAAGCTAAGCGTTTCCATACAACAAAAGCTCTGATCTTTATTTTTTTCCGGGGCAAGTTTTCTATTCAAGCTGGCTCATTCTACATCTTGATTCTAATTCCATCAGGCCCCAAAGTTATTAAGTGCTTCCCTTCATCAAATTCTTTCTCTAGAAGCCATTTTGGCTCAAGTTCTGTTGGCTGGCTGCCCGTCCCCCTGTTTTCGGTTTTCCGGGGTTCTTTTCTTGTTGTGGTTTTGCGGCTGCCCCGGTTTCTGGTTTCGTGTTTGGGTTTTCGCGGCGGGCGCCACGGATCGCATAGCTGGGAATCGGGCCCAGTATAAATAAGCCGTGCCACAGCTGGGAGGCGGGCCCAGTACAAATAAGCTGTCCCTGGAAGCTGCCCAGGTTAAAAGCAGCTCTGTGTCAAGACCTCCGTGTTGGAGGCCGGGCCCCAAAAAAAGAAAAAACAACAGAGCCCGCAAAAAAGAAGAGAAACAAAACAAAAAAAGGGGGGACAGTCCCTAAAACTAACTGTCAACAACAGGGGGCGGACCCCTACACCAACCGCCGGGAGGACAGTCCCCGTCACCACCTGTCAACTAACCCCATGGCATCCGACAGGTCGCCGCGCTGTGGCACGGAGACCCCGCTTGTGGACACGAACCAAGCCGTCACCCTGCCCAGTCCGCACCCCGGGCTGACTCCTGCACCGTCAGCTCCGTCCGTGGTCTCTGTTGGGTCGTCCCCTTGTCATGGCGCGCCGGTTTCTGCGACGCAGCTTTGTGAGGTCCCGGACGGCGAGCCAGCCCCTGTTACTCCGGAGTGGATGTTGCACGCCCCCTCGCAGCCAGCGGAGGCCGGGCCAGCAGATGACGCATGCCCCGTGTGCTTGTGTGTCGTCCTACCTTGCTCGGTTGGGCCGGAAGCTCGCTACGAGTGGCCCTCGTGTGGGCACTCGTTGCACCTTGGTTGCGTGGCGCACCTGTGTGTGAACTCCCGTGCCATGTCGTGTCCGGTTTGCCGGTCAGGGTGGTCAGTGTCTGCACAGGACACTTTCATGCGGCAATGTCGTGAACAGCAGGTGTCCTTGCCCCAAGTTGCCCCGTCCTACAGCACCCGTTCGGTCCCGTCACCCGGCTCCCTGCCGCCAGCCCCCCCGGACTCCGTAGTCGCGTTGTGCTGCCAGCATCTCGCATTGGTGGACGGGTCTCGCCCCGAATCTGCGCACGCCTGGGTCGAGCTACCTTCCCGTCACATGGCCTGGGCTCCACGGAGGGCCGGTGGGATCCTGAATGGAATTGTCTTCGTTGCGGGTTTTGCCTCACCATGCAGGACCCTCTCCTGCAGGGAGTGCCGTCTCCTCCTTTTTGTGCAGAGCATGGTCCTCGGTCTTTGCTGTCGATGTCCCGTCCCGGCAGCGAGGGGTCAAAAAGTTCTGGGTTGCCCGCATCGCTGCCTTCAATGAGGGCCGCTGGCTCGAACTCCTCCGCGAGGCACGGCAAGTCCAGCCACCTTCGCATGACCCCAGTCTGGACACGCCTGAAGCCAGAGCGGATCGCTCCAGCCAACGTGCGCGTCACCTGGTCCACCTAGGGAGCTGTCAGCTGCCCGGCAAGCGTTGGTGGCCAGCCCGCTGGCCCCGGGCACCAGACTCTTCAGGAGCTGAGGGACCGGGCAGACCCACCAGCCCGACCCCGGCCCCGCCCCCGTTGCGGCCCCGGACGCCCGTCGCTTGCGGCGATCCCTTTCCAGCCTTGATTCCGTCGACCTGCTCCAGGTGCTGCAGGAACGTGCCTTTACCTTCCAGTTTGTGCCTTCCTTTGCTCGCGGTCCCGTGCGGCAGGCCCTGACCTTTGCGCTCTCCGCTATCTTTGACGCTGGTGTGAACGAGGACGCGTCAATGCGAGCATGGAAATTGTGGTTCTTGTTGCCCCGCCTGTTGTTGCACCGGAGCCCCGGGTGGATTTGTTCTCGTGGCCACCCGCCCTTCCTTCTCCCCTGTCCACGAGAAATGCTTCCCACCAGTATGGCTTCTACGCCGCCCCCGGAGCCCGAGGCGCAGCCCCTCATTCCTGACCCAAGCCCGGCTCCACCCGCGCCTCGTGCCACAGGCGCAGCAGCGGCAACCGCTTGGATTTCCCGCGGCCCGCCCCGCGATTCAGCGCCCCCTGGCGGGAACAGTTGGTTTTTCGTCCCGCTTTTGCACGCTGGCGCCGGCGCCTTGCGTTCGGATGCGGCGGCCCAGTGGGAAGCCCACCCTTTCTCCCTGCAACTGCTCAGGAAACCTTGCTGTTGCTGTTCCTCGGTGGGCGGCGGTCTGCCGAGATCGCGGCAGCGGCCGACCGTTTTCGTTCTGCACAGCCTCTCCCGGGCCATGGAGCGCCCGCAGCACCTTCGGCACCACCTGCTCGGCCCCTCCCTATCGGTCACGCTGGGCACGCCACCCTGGCACGCCTGCTGCGCAAGAGCCCCCCCGCGAGCCTCAGGTGCGACCCGCGCCTCCCAGCCCCGATGGGCCCAACGGCGGCGGCGACGGCCGCAGCCGCAGCAGCAGCAGCCGCAGCCGCAGCAGCAGCAACAGCAGCAGCAGCAGCAGCCGCGGCCACAGCCGCAGCGGCAGCGGCGACCACAGGGACCGGGGCGCCCACCCCGCCGACCCGGCCGACAACCGCCACAGCCCCCACCGTGACAACAGCCGCAGCAACGACCTAGCCCCGCCCGGCGGCCCAACCAGCCGTATGGGCCCCTTTTTCGCCCGAGGTTTTGGAATTCCAGCCTCCCCCAGCCCAGCTTCTTCCGGAGCTTGTCCTTTCCGGCCTGCGGCGTGCACGCAAAGGCGCTGCCCCTGGACCTTCCGGGATAACAGCTGAGGTTGCCCGAGTGCTCCTAGATGACGAGGATGCGTCCGACCAGTTTGTTCGTGTGCTGCAACTGGTTGCTCAAGCCCGCATTCCCCGTGATGCAGCCAAAGCACTCGGGCTCGGGCGGCTCATCGCTTTGCGCAAGCCCAACGGCCGGATCCGTGGCATTGTTGTTGGTGACTTCACCCGTCGCTTGGTCGCCCGTGTTTTTGCCCAGCAAAAGGCCGAAGCCCTCCAAGTGGCTTGCCGCCCCTTCCAGTTCACCTTGTCGACCCGGGCAGGTGCTGAGAGCGTTGTTCACTTCCTTGCGGCCGCTTTGGAGCTGAACCCGGAGGCGACCATTGTCTCGGTCGACGGGATCGGTGCTTTCGATACTATGAGTCGCCAGTCCATGTTGCAGGGCCTGCTTGGCGTGCCGGGGGCAAACGAGTGTCTCCCGTTTGTCCGGATGTTTTACTCCGAGCCCTCGGAGTATGTTTGGCACGATTCGGGAGGAGTGCCGCACATCGTCCAGCAAGCAGAGGGGGGTGAGCAAGGAGACCCCTTAATGCCAGCTTTGCACGCGCTTGGCCAGCACCCAGCACTGCAGGCAGCGCACAACCATTTGCGTGAGGAAACCTTGGTAGCCTTTTTAGGCGATGTCTATGCTGTAGTCCACCAGCCGGACCGGGTTGGACATGTGCATGGCACCCTGGCCCACCAGCTTGAAGCGCACTGCCACGTGCGCCTCAACGAGGGGAAAACGCGAGTGTGGAACGCGGCGGGCCAAGTGCCCCGGGATCTTGGCCAGCCCGGGATGCCGGACTTGTCCTGTTGGGTTGGCGCTGGTCCCTTGCCGGGTGCAGAGCAAGGGCTTACTGTTCTTGGGGGGCACTCAGCCATGCCGACGGTGCGCTCCCGCCCCTGGGTAGCTTCTTGCAGATGCAGGTGAGGCGCCCCTCACCGCTAGCCGGCTGCCTTCCGGCTAGCTGCACTTCGCACAGCCGGTGGCCCCCGGGGTACAAATGGCTTGTGTGCCTCCCGTGCGCGGCGGCTCCCCTTAAGCAGGGTTTTCGGGGGGACAAACCAAGGCGATGGAGAAAAGGCGCGCGAACAAAAAAAAAAACTAAACTGATTCCCACTGATTTTTGTTTTCCGTCTGCCCGTCCACTGGCTCACCCCCTAGAAACCCCTCTTTAACAGTGCCCCGGGCACTGGAGGACTTAGGCTGTTGCTGTGGAGGCCCGCCTCCCCACACGCAGCGCTGTTGCTGACCCGGTCAGCGTTCGGGCACAGGCAGCCGGGTGCACTCGGGCGCTTCGGAGCAGCGACGTCCGGCACGGGCCCGTCGTGCCGGCTCCGGGCAGGGCAAGAAGGCTGCTGGCATACGCGCGGCGGCAAAAGAAATGAAGGCCGACCACCGGGGGCGGTATGCTGCGGCACAAGAGGCTTGCACGTCACCTGGCACAGAGCGGGCGCGGGCCCGGGCAAGCGAGCTGACAAACTGTGCGGCCTCAGCGCTCCAGCGGCCACCAACTTCAAGTCCGACAACGACAAGGCGGCAGCGATGAGACGAAAGGATCTCACAGCAAGTCCTCTCCTTGGCTCGCCGAGCAAGGCGGAGCGCGGCTCCCTCGGCGCGGCGCTGGTAAACCCGCGCGTGCCCGGCTGAGGCCAGGGGAGACTAGGGTCGTGTCAGCCGCAAGCTGCACGGGAAGGCCATTGGGGGTAAGCTCGATCCCCCTGTCATCAAGGCAGGCAAGGGAGCCGCAAGCGAGCACGCGAAAGAGCGGGGGCTCAAGCGACAACTCCGGAGCAAGGAAGACACGGGAAGCGAAGAGGCGCACGAAGCGCGGCGCGGGAGCTCAGGGCGAAGCTGTCGTCGACAGCGCGGGAGGCGGCACGTTGCCACCCCATGGTCCGGTCTTCCGAGGAGTCCTCGTCCAGGACAGGTTCAGGCGGGCCCTCCCTGGCAATGCTAGCCCACGGCGGCGGGTCGAACCCGAAGGTTAAGGAGCCGTTGGCGAGCGCAGAGAGCGCGCGCTGAAGCGGAGTCCTCGAGCTGAGGCAGGAGAGTCGCGAAACGTCGGCACGGCAAGGGAAGGCAAACTATCCGCCCAAGATGCCCGAACGCGGCTGGGGCGTGCTGCGCGGCGCTGTCGGGCAGGTTGGGCCGCTCAAACTGTAGAAGGTTCGCCAAGCAGTGGAGGAGGGAACGGTCGTGCTCAGCCGCAATTGCTCAGGGGGCAGGACGCGTGGGACGTGGTGGGCGCGGGCAAAGGCGCGGTAAAGGAGCAAAACCAAGCAGCCTGGAGATCCGGCAGGCCGGGGAGCGGCAAGCAAAAATGATGCACACATGTCACTTAAAGCAAAGGGGGCGCGGGCGTCACAGCATTATGGAACAAGTCGTGCAAACTGACCGTGGACTGAGCAGCCAATGCAAAAACAAACGCAACCGCGGAGTGAGGGGTACAACCACAATCACTCATGAAAACAATCGGTCCAACAGCCGAGGCCCTTCCAGGTTCTCAAAGCAATGGCCTCTGCAGTAAAAATTGCGCAAAGCGCTATGATGAAGGTGCTACATTCGCCCAAAGCACGGGGTAACACCGCCATTGCCAAAATGTCGCGCATCAAACCACGCCAGCCTGGAGCGGGAAGCGCAAGCGCGATTGCAAAAAAATCGCGCAACCGTTTGGCGAGGGGCACAACCACCATCACCCGTCGGAAAAAGGACTGGCTTGAAGTCCCAGACGTGCTTGGAGCCCTGGCCTCTTGTGACCAGCGCCTTGCAAAAACCAACGAAAAATGATATATAATGATATATTTTTCATCCGCACGCCTTTTTCCGTCCAGCGGCAGTGAGACCCATCATTTGCAAAAGGCACCGCCCCATCCCACATCAACATCACAAAAACCAAAATTAAAATTCAGCAGTGCTGATTCGGCGGTGGGCGGCGGCGCCCTTCTTTGCCCGGCGCAAGTTAGCTAGAAGGATGTCCCGGCAAAGGGCGGCGGGCTCAGCAGGCTGGAAAGACAGGACTTCAGACGGCAGAGCCAGAAGTACCGGCCCGGTCAGAACTGCCAGCAGGGTCGCGCGCCGCAGGGCCGTGTGCGTCCTGAGGGGGGGGCAGGTCGAGGCCGGTCTCCGGCGGCAAGGAGCGCCGCACGTCAAGGAGCAGTTGGGTCCAGCACCCGTCCTGGAAGGCTGCAAGTCCTTCCACTCCTGCTTACGGAGCCGGCATGAGCCGGCGTTCCCGGCTTTGGGATGGAGCAACATGTGGGGCAACAGGGCCAAAGTTTCCAAGCTCCAAGGGCCGCGAAAGGGTGGGCCTCGTTTTTTCCCCCTCCTCCCCCTTTTCTTAGGACTGCCTGCAAAACGAGGGAAAACGCTTGGCGACTTCGGCTTTTGAGAAAAGGGCGGGCACTCTGGCAGGCGCCGGCAGTGGAACCCGCGCACTGTCAGCACACGCGCAGAAAAAAACACGTTTCTTGATTAGGGGCAGCGCCCACCGAAAGAACACCGAGGTGGCAGCAGGCAACTCGCGACCAGCAGCCTGGACAGGCTGGAGCAGGCGGGCCTCCTGGTGTGGCACCGGGCGGCTATCCAGCGCCGAAGCTGCCTGGATGCCTGCAGCGAGGAAGTGGGTCCACGCAGTAAGGCCAGAAAGGCGCGAGCGCCACTGCAAATCCGTCGCCTCGGACAAGAGGTGGCCACCGGCCAAAAGCTATTTGCACAGGGGAGGCTGTGAGGCG
>CAUJNA010000042.1:31073-113573 GCA_963377175.1 Effrenium voratum | reverse complement strand
AGACAGGCTGGTTGATTGGCGACATCCTGGTTCGTTTCTGTCTTTGCTACGGAGGTGGCGGAGACAGGCTGTGGCTGTTTGGCGACATCATGACATCCCATCCTGGCTCGCTTCTGTCTTTGCCACGGGGGTGGCGGAGACAGGCTGCGGTTGGTTGGCGACATCCTGGTTTGTTTCTGTCTTTGCCACGGGGGTAGCGGAGACAGGCTGTGGCTGTTTGGCGACATCGAATCCTGGCCCCCTTCTGTCTTTGCCACGGGGGTGGCGGAGACAGGCTGGTTGGTTGGCGACATCCTGGTTTGTTTCTGTCTTTGCCACGGGGGTAGCGGAGACAGGCTGTGGCTGTTTGGCGACATCCCATCCTGGCTCGCTTCTGTCTTTGCCACGGGGGTGGCGGAGACAGGCTGCGGTTGGTTGGCGACATCCTGGTTTGTTTCTGTCTTTGCCACGGGGGTAGCGGAGACAGGCTGTGGCTGTTTGTGGACATGCCATCTTGGCTCGCTTCTGTCTTTGCCACGGGGGTGGCGGAGACAGGCTGGTTGATTGGCGACATCCTGGTTCGTTTCTGTCTTTGCTACGGAGGTGGCGGAGACAGGCTGCGGTCGTTTGGCGACATCCTGGTTCGCTTCTGTCGATGGGCTCCGGTGAAAGGCTGAGAACTTATTTGTGCAAGCAGACCTACGAGACGGCCCGGACGACCACTCGTAAGATAGAATGATAGATTGACTTCTTTGTTCGGCGTGAATGTCACCAGTGCCATCATTGGATCGAAACAGTATCGTTTACGCTTACAAGGTCCGCTCCGATTTGGGTCAGGCGAGTACCCCGTTTTTGGCTTGGGGCAGCCCACGGCTGCGGTGCTTTCTGTTTGCCTACAACTTTTTCACCAATGATGTTGGCAAAGGATCGCCTGACAGCAAGCTGAGACGTACTCACAAAAACCGTGTGCTCTCAACTAGGGCATGTTGCAGGATATGTTGACCCCACCTGGCAATGGAGCTTTAGCTTTAGATTGCAACTCCGGTGGTGCGTCCCGGTGGTTTTAAAGCCAGTAGGTCAACTTGTAAAGCATCTATTCAATCACGTTTCCTCCATATCCGGATAGGATCTTAGTCCCTGACCCAGCTCGGCGCAAAGCAAAGCAGTGGCAATTGGTTGCTGGCGATAGGCCGTGTGATGGACGAGTTCGTTGCATTTTATCATTTTGTTTGCAGTGACGGTGTAAATATGTCTTGTTCTTTCTCACCCGCCTGCGCCCTAAAGGGTGCGGCCCTAGGGTGAAAGCTTACAGGACCCCTTACCTCATACACATGAACCACAATGCTACATGCAAAGCAAAACTCCAGCAGCACGGACGCTACGTGTTCAGCGAGCGCCGTGCTGCCGCCCTTGCATGGGCCGCAGCAGCATAGGCCGCAACATCTTACAAACACTCGGTTCGCCGATGAATTATCATGACGCACAAAGTTCTAGTCGAATGGGCATGACGGAGACCAGGGCAAACTTGCGCCATGTGATGTCATTGAAATGCATCCAAATCAACACTGTGCACTCCATCGTGACACAGCCAACCACAACACATTGACGTTGCAGGTGAAATCGTTCGAGTACTTTATCTTCTTCCCTTGTTGCTTCTTTCCATGAATGTATTCGTGGGCGGTTGCCAGGACGACAACAGATCGCATTTTGACGGTCTCGTTCGTCAGCCGCAGTCTTTTCACCGAGCATGGCAAAGCTGTTCGGCAACGGCGAGGCCAGCGCCTACCGTTTTGCAACCTGCCTCACCATTGGCCTCGCTCCAGGCCGACTCCAGGCACGGTGTTTTGCAACCTGGCATGTGGCCGAACCCAGCCGGTGTATGGAGACTTCCGTTAGCACGTCGACATCGTGGTGGGCGGGCTGGCGGGACATACCGCAAGACGCGAGCGTGGAACGATTCCAGGCAGCGTGACGCTGCGCTGCCAGCCCAGTTCCACTTTCAGGAGGGTGGCCACTCAAGGGGCGTGCAGCTGCTCACTCCACTTTGTGGCATTTGATAAAAGAGGCTGATGTCTTGGCCGCCAAGTTCGAGGTCAGCCACATCTTCACGGTTCACCTGGTCGAACGTCGTCGAACGTCGTCGAACGTCGTCGAACGTCGTCGAACGTTGTCGAACGTTGTGCTCCAGTCTCGGAACATCGCACCTTGCTCGAGGGATACCTTGGAAGATGTTCGGAATCATGTTGCCACCCTTGTGAGCCACTTTCGGAGCAGACCAAACAAGTTGCGCAATGCCTTGCAGTGCTGCGATTCCTGCCGCCCGACTCTGCGCTTCTCATACGACGAGCATGCCAACTGCCACACCAACGCAGCAAACCCTTGGAAACACTGCGTTTCCCCTTCGCAGTTCCCTCTCGCACGTGACGGAGATGGGGAGATGCGGAGATGCAGCATGTGGGTAAAAACGCCAAAGACTGGAGTCAATGGCACAACTCAGGTCCTGAGGTGCTTGCTCTGAGTGAGCTGTCGGTGCTCTCCGAAGCTTTGAGGTTTTAGCTCTCAATACGACTATGTCGACTCGTCGAGTCATTGCTTGAGAATCGCCCTACGTCTGAGAACTGGTCAGCCACGCAGCCCTGGCCATGGGCCACATGTCGCCGGCTCTCTGCGCGAAGGTGCATTGGAACGACTTATGCACGGCAGTCTGGCCTCATGACTTGACAGCGAAGAAAAGTTCCAACAAAAACATGTTGCCTTGAACATCAACGCGCTCAACAATTCACTACTAAGATCCTGAACATGTTAGCATCCGTGGTTCCATGAGACTGGCAAGTCGCGCCATGTTTGACTTCATCAACAAAAAATGCTCAATATCAATAGCTACGTGCACTCTGTGCAAATCGTGACCACCAGCAAGCACTTTTTTTGCCTCAGCTTAAGAGTCCGAGAGCTCACAATGCGTTATCATTACACGCAATCTTTGCGCGGAGTAAAACAACAGCCGCCTTATTTGCTGGGATCTGAAGCAAATACAGCCTTCGAGTCAGGACTGGCCGCTGGACTCCTGGTCGCTTCAGTCTTTGCCGAACCGAAGAGATGCCACTCGCGAAACAAGCCATGAATTCAGGCTGGGGAAGTCAGGGCTCACCACCTGCTACAAGCGGCTGGCTCTTGAAATCTCTTGAATCACAGTGAGCTTCAGCTTTCCAATGTAAGCCTGTAAGCCCTGCCCTTCCTCCTCTATGCACTGCATGACGTGGAAGATGTGGAGCTCAAGTCATGCCCCAGGACATGCGGAACCGAGCGCCGCTGGACGGCAATGGCACTGGTGGCACTCATGGAATCTGACAACGCCAAACAAGTGGTCTTTTATCCAAAGCGAGAAACCGCAGGGCCCTGCCTTTGCCGTGCCCACTTCGCAGCGCATGTTGTCTTCTAAGCTTGTTTCGGCGGCTAGCATGTTTTCAGCCAGCAGACTGGAGGTGCAGCAGTCATGACCCGTCAGCTGGTTGCGCACGTTCCTTCATGTTCGGGTCCGATGTCTCTGAGCCAGGAACCCTTCATACTAGCCCTAGATGTTCTATCCAGCAAACGTGAAACGGCTTCTTCTCGATTCCTTGCACGGTAAAAATCCAGATGGCACTGAACAGGCCTTCTGGGAGTTGGCTTCCAAAAGTGGCATGGACAAAGAACAGCCGAGTCACAACCAAAACCCGACAGAAATGCACCAAGCACATTGAACATTTCAGGAATCACAAGTGCAACCACCTGAATTGGTGGGGAATGTTCCCTGCAAGCCTCCAACTGCCATGAATGCCCAGGTTTTGATTCTGGCTCAGCTGACTCTTGCCAACTCCCAGGGCCTGTGGTCAAAGCACAAGTTGGGCCTCGCTCTCGTACGCTCGTACGCTCTCCCGCTCTCATTGTCTCGATCTGTTCACCAACTTGTCTTCAACCGCGCGAAAACGTGGCACGCAGCCCTTTGAAACACGGGTGCGGTGCCCAGAGCTACCGCTGGCTACGCAGAAAGGCCAGTGGCATGGGACCCGTAAGCAAAGAAATAGCCGGTGTGCAAAACAATGGAGTCCCATTCCAAGCCTGGCCGGGCAATTCAACTCTAGAATCGTAACGATCCAGAGTCACAATTTGCGGGCATCAATCGGCCCGAGCCAAGGGGTAATCCCTTGGACATCTGTGCGTCGCACATTTGTGAAAATGGAGGTGGCGTTTGGATACACACGCATGACCTGCACCCTCAGGTGCCGTAAAAAAAAAAAAAAAAAACTCCATGCTTTTCGGAGTAAATGCACCACAGTCGGTGAGTAAATCCGAAGTGCACTAACTCTTGCACGCCGTTGCCGGTGGCGACTTCTTATGGACGTGGGGATGCGCCAATGCGCTTCCGCCCTTCGAACTCCTGCTCACTCGCAACACTTAGCTGTCACATGTACCGCAGGTTTTTCCACTCACCAACTCAAATATCAATAGGAACTCGGGACTTGGTCAAAGAGGGGAGAAGGGACAAACCAATGGAATCAGAGCTCATGATTCTTGTCCTCATCCGATTGCGTAGCGCAGGATTCCTCAAGAATCGGTTCCATCGCCGCTTGGCCGTTCTCACATACTCCAACAGAGTTGCTGGGATCTGTTTGGATCTGAGTCTGGCGCCGAATCGCTGTCGGCCAATTTGTGATACTCGCAGTCTGTGCTGTCATTCATCTGGTGAACTTCGCCTGAGTCGCACATGCAGCAAGGTCATTCGCAACCTTTGCCAAACAACAAAGCAATTGCAGTGCTTCCAGCGCAAGCCCAAGTGGCAAGTTTGCGGCAAGGGTGATAAGCGCTCAGAGCGGTGAGAAGCCAGCTTGCGAGCAGTGCCTGAGTACGGGTTCCAAAGCAAGCTAAATGCACAAGATCAGAGTACAGCTGCACGTTGTCAATCAAAGAAAGTCCAACTCTTGGGATGAATTCTTGAGACTATCATGACTATCCTCCTTTCCAGCGATTCCAGCCTCATTCCCATCGGTCTCCCCCCGGCCTGAATCTTCGCCTGAACGAGCACTCAGGAGCCGCCGTGGGCTCTGAATGCCAGAACCTAAGCCACCAGTTGAATCGATTGAGCAAGCCTCAGCCACCAGTTCAGTTGCTGCCTTATGCCCTCTGAGGCGCCCGCTATGCGGCCTGTTGTCGGCAGGAGGAGAGCTCCCTCCAAAAGAAGGAGTGATGCCTGCACGCTGCGATTCATGTCTTCGAAACCTCAACCCCTGATGCATGTCGCAATGTCTTTGGCCTCTTGCAACTTACTTTGCACCTCTTTGCAGTGATACTGAAGTTGTTCTTGTCCAAAACACAACTGCAGGCTGCGTGTCAATCGCCATGATTCAGTATCGGAGACCCAACACGAAAAGCATTGACCAGTGCTCATCACAAGGCATCCATTCTTGAAAGCCAGCCTCGGCGGCCAAACGCTAGGTCGCCAATTTTCAACGGTGGCACCTTTGCGCCTGGACCTGGCATTGAGCAAAAGTGTCACCAAATCCGCATGTTACTTCCAGGCCTGACTGCGGTGCAAAGTTCGGGCTGCCAGCTGATGCCTTGGCATCCCACTTGTTCGAATTCACAAAGCTCCGTGGCAGCGCTTTGACGGGATAGCAGCCAATGCGCAATGTACCAATGCTTCTACCAGGAATTGGTTAGCTTCAAGTCACAGCATCAGTGTTAGACAATTTAACGTGGGGAAGGGTCGAAGGTTGCTGCTTCCAACTTGCTCAAAGCTAAGCCCGCTGCAGGAGACTCTGCCAAGCCTTCACACTTCCGCTCACATCTCACAAAGGATGTTACCAACTTAGTTTACCAATTAGGCTCCATGCCTTGCCGTTTGAGCATGGGATTGCATGGGATAGCATGGGCTTGCTCGAGCGCAAGGCACTCCACTCACCCTGAGGCCTGGGCCTTCCGAGCTGCAGGAAATGTAGCCCTCATCAGCTCCCTAGGGTGCAACGATGCAACGTTCTCCAGTTCTCCCCGCTTTGGATGTGATAGGCTTCTGAGGCCCTGCTGAACATGTTCTGAACATGTCCAACACTCGACCAAGGCAACAAAGGTTTGAATCGCTGGGGATTCGGTGGTCGTTCGCCCTTCTTGATTGCTTGAGACCCGCACGGCAGCTCGGCCTGGGCTGCAACACTCTCAATGCCACTCGATGCGACTCGACTGAGCTGGAAGCCGTCCTCGGTCGAACTGCTGGTGCTGCTCTCCGCACCCTGGCGGCATCAGCGAAGTCAGCGAAGCTGACTCCGGCAGAGTCTGCCGTGCTCTCGCCCCTTGTCGATGGGCTCTTCTCTGCTCTTCCTATGCTCTGTTCTAGGGCTGTGCTGACCAAATAATTTGGCTGAATGCAGCACCGCAATGATGGACTGGCCTTGTCCACGGCGTATGTGGACGATGAAGACACGCCTCGGATCCGTTCACCCACAGAGCAGCTCAAAATGTTTGTTGTTTGCGCAACCAACCAGTCATTTGCCTGCAACTTCCCCGATCCCAACTGTGTGCGTGGCTTTCGCTCGGCTGCAGTTGCTGCAATTCCTGAAGGCAACTCTATGCAGGGCACCATCCCAACCCAAGTTCGCCTTCAGCGCCAGCTTAGGCATCGTGGGTCGACATGGTGCCTGCACGCGAGTCCGCACGCAAACGCTCGGTTGAAGGCACAACATTTCACTTGGCTGGCTACGCGGACAAGGGCCTACTTACCCGGCGTTAGTTGAACATCCAAGTAACGGACACCTTCCAAAGACTCAGCCATATCGATTTTGAATGCATTTGAGGAACCTCCCGTGGTCCGGACATTGCCAACTGTAGTGCGCCGTGGTACTATTTTCTTAGGTTTCTAGTATCATGTGGGTTGGACGGCTTTCCTACCCTCCCCTGCTCGATTTGAGTCTGGCCCGACGTTGCTCTCCGGTTCGCGCCTTGGACTTTGCCTTGGCTTTTGCCTTGGCCTCATACTGTGCCGTGATCTCCTCAACCTTTCCAGTCTCTTTCAACACCTGCAAGCAAGCACTGACATGCTGACATTGCAGCCGCAAGCAAACTAGCAGTGGCCTCGAATGCGCCAGCAACCTTAGAACCCAACACAGGTTGCTCACACTCTCTTTGAAAAGCGCGGGGCTACGCGGGGGGCTACGCGGGGGGCTACGCGGGGGGCTACGCGCGGGGCTACGCGGGGGGGGCTACGCGGGGGGGGCTACGCGGGGGGGGCTACGCGGGGGGGGCTACGCGGGGGGGGCTACGCGGGGGGGCTACGCGGGGCTACGCGGGGGGGGGGGGGGGCTGGGGGGCTACGGGCGCGGGGGCTACGCGCGGGGGGGCTACGCGCGGGGGGCTACGCGCGGGGGGCTACGCGCGGGGGGCTACGCGGGGGGGCTGCGCGCGCGGGGGGCTACGCGCGGGGGCTACGCGCGGGGGGCTACGCGCGGGGGCATACGGGGGGCTACGCGCGCGGGGGGCTACGCGCGGGGGGCTACGGGCGCGGGGGGCTACGCGCGGGGGGCTACGCGGGGGGCGGGGGGCGCGCGGGGGCGGGGGGCTACGCGCGGGGGGCTACGCGCGCTACGGGGGGCTACGCGCGGGGGGCTACGCGCCGGGGGCTGGGGCTACGCGGGGCTACGCGCGGGGGCGCGCGGGGGCTACGCGCGGGGGCCCATCGCGGGGGGCCACGCGCGGGGGGCTACGCGCGGGGGCCACGCGCGGGGGCTACGCGCGGGGCTACAGGGGCTACGCGCGGGGGCGGGGGGCTACGCGCGGGGGGCTACGCGCGGGGGGCTACGCGCGCGGGGCTACGCGCGGGGGGCTACGCGCGCGGGGCTACGCGCGCGGGGCTACCGCGCGGGGCTACCGCGCGGGGCTACCGCGCGGGGCTACCGCGCGGGGCTACCGCGCGGGGCTACCACGCGGGGCTACCACGCGGGGCTACACGCGGGGCTACACGCGGGGCTACACGCGGGGCTACACGCGGGGCTACACGCGGGGCTACACGCGGGGCTACACGCGGGGCTACACGCGGGCTACACACGCGGGCTACACACGCGGGGCTACACACGCGGGGCTACACACGCGGGGCTACACACGCGGGGCTACACACGCGGGGCTACACACGCGGGGCTACACACGCGGGGCTACACACGCGGGGCTACACACGCGGGGCTACACACGCGGGGCTACACACGCGGGGCTACACGCGGGGCTACACGCGGGGCTACACGCGGGGCTACGCGCGGGGCTACGCGCGGGGCTCCACGCGGGGCTACACGCGGGGCTACACGCGGGGCTCTACGCGGGGCTACGCGGGGCTCTACGCGGGGCTCTACGCGGGGCTCTACGCGGGGCTCTACGCGGGGCTCTACGCGGGGCTCTACGCGGGGCTCTACGCGGGGCTCTACGCGGGGCTCTACGCGGGGCTCTACGCGGGGCTCTACGCGGGGCTCTACGCGGGGCTGTATACGCGGGGCTCTACGCGGGGCTCTACACGGGGCTCCACGGGGCTCTACGCGGGGCTCTACACGGGGCTCTACGCGGGGCTACACGCGGGGCTACACGGGGCTACACGCGGGGCTACACGCGGGGCTACACGCGGGGCTACACGCGGGGCTACACGCGGGGCTACACGCGGGGCTACACGGGGGGCTACACGCGGGGCTACACGGGGGGCTACACGGGGCGCTACGCGGGGGGCTACACACGGGGCTACGCGGGGGGCTACACACGGGGCTACGCGGGGGGCTACACACGGGGCTACGCGGGGGGCTACACACGGGGCTACGCGGGGGGCTACACACGGGGCTACGCGGGGCTACGCGGGGCTACGCGGGGCTACGCGGGGCTACGCGGGGCTACGCGGGGCTACGCGGGGCTACGCGGGGGCTACGCGGGGGCTACGCGGGGCTACGCGGGGGCTACGCGGGGCTACGCGGGGGCTACGCGCAAGTGTTGCAAACAGAAGCGTGTTGATAGTAGCAGCGGCAGTATACCCGTAGCAGTCGTAGTAGTTGCAGTAGAAGTGGTAGCAGCAGCAGCAGCAGCAGGAGCAGTCGTAGTTGTAGTAGTTGTTGTTGCTGTTGTAGTAGCAATTGTAGTGGTAGTGGTGGGAGAAGCAGTAGTAGTAGTAGTAGTAGTAGTAGTAGTAGTAGTAGTAGTAGTAGTAGTAGTAGTAGTAGTAGTCGTAGTAGTCGTAGTAGTAGTAGTAGTAGTAGTAGTAGTAGTAAGTAGGAGTGATTCGGACGGCTCGGGGGGGAACTTTCTAGTTGTGATTCGGACGGCTCGGGGGGAACTTTCTGGCTGCGATTCGGACGGCTCGGGGGGAACTTTCTGGTTGTGATTCGGACAGCTCGGAGGGAACTTTCTGGTTGTGATTCGGACGGCTCGGGGGTGGTGGTGGCAGTCATGTAGGTGTAGGTGTGAGGCGCTCATTTACCCGTGGTGTGGGAGGGCGAAAGCCCGATGTCGTGTAAGGCAAAGCTTGGCGAATGTAGGAAACGGCAAGTACCTCAAGCCTTCGTACAGGGCTAGAGGTGCCTACTGCACGGTGTATCATGTAGAGCCCAGGCCTTGAGCCACAAGTACAAGCAGTAGTAGTAGTAGTAGTAGGAGTAGTAGTAGTAGTAGTAGTAGTAGTAGTAGTAGTAGTAATAGTAGTAGTAGTAGTAGTAGTAGTAGTAGTAGTAGTAGTAGTAGTAGTAGTAGTAGTAGTAGTAGTAGTAGTAGTAGTAGTAGTAGTAGTAGTAGTAGTAGTAGTAGTAGTAGTAGTAGTAGTAGTAGTAGTAGTAGTAGTAGTAGTAGTAGTAGTAGTAGTAGTAGTAGTAGTAGTAGTAGTAGTAGTAGTAGTAGTAGTAGTAGTAGTAGTAGTAGTAGTAGTAGTAGTAGAAGTGGTAGTAGTAGTAGTAGTAGTAGAAGAAGAAGAAGTAGGTAGTGGTAGTGGTAGTGGTAGTGGTAGTGGTAGTGGTAGTGGTAGTGGTAGTGGTAAAGGCTACGTTGAGGCTTCGCAAGCCGCCAGAACACATCCAATATCGCCTTTGACTTGCACAAAGGAGCGAAGCGGAGGCTACGCGGCCCACTATCGAAAGGCTGCGCGGTTCGAGGACTAGGCTGGGCGGCAACGATGGCAGCTCCCCTCTCCTTTTTAAGGTTCTTTCATTTCAAAAGAGAACGCTACTCGTTGCGCACGTTGTATCCATTCGCGCCATAGCATGCTCACGACCATCAAATAGCCTGCCCAGGAAGCCTTCAGCTCCTGGTGACGTTCCTGGGGTACCCAGCAGCAGTGCCGTCCAGAGAAGCGACAAAAGACTGCATGTTCTGATCCTGCAAGAGTTCAAGCATTTTCACGTGCTCAAGATTTGTCGAGACCATTGCATAGGTTGATGCTTCAATCATGTGTTCCCTGAACACCAAGCGGGTTCCCTCTCAGGATTCCTGGGCTCACCTGAAATCAAAGCGCTGGCTACACTCGCCTCTGACCATTTCCGGCCGCTCCGAGGTGTTTGCTTCACTGGCCTGGGGCTTTGTTGCCTCAGCTCAGGGCTTGACAAAGAGTACAATGCAGTTCAGTTCTATGTCCTATGCAGTTTCCTAGTACTGTATTTGGTTATCAGAGATGGCTTCAATCGAGCCCAATCCATCCTGGTGCCTGGAACATTCGGCCAAGCACTCATCTGCTCCGGGCGGCATTTTCAGGTTCAGCTTTGGCACCTTGGCCTCAGGGCACATCGCACACCCTTTCCTTGGCTCGCCTTCGGGCCCACCTTTGCAGCTGCCGCGGACACCTTTTGAGGGCCAACCTGAGATGGCCAGCTTGAGCAGCCGCGCCGTTGCTTCGTAGGAGCAACGAGCGATATGGAAGAGGGATACAACCCTCATCAAGCGTAACTGCGTCATAGTACCCGTGCTCCGAGAAAAAACACACGTGGCTGTCGCAAGGGTCTGTGTTGGGCTGGCACTGGAGCTCAATCAACAGGGGAAGTGGAGTCAAAGGTTACACCACCAACTTGGCGTCCAAAGTAGCTGATGACTTTGTTCTTAGGGATGGGCGTGGGAGTCTAGTGCTGATAATGTTGGCGATGCTCGGAGCGATGCCCCCAGGACCAGTCCGAGCTAGCAAAACTCCCTCATGACCAGGCACTTGAAGGCATGGAATTGATTGATTCGATGACACGCTTGTTGTGGTTCGGCTTGGTTTAGCAGCTCTCAGTCTCGTGGTGCCAGCGCGGGTACGGGACAAAGGTCTCAAATTACTTCGCTTTTCGCTTCGATTTGTCACTTGCCAAAAGCCCTTCGGGCCTCCTTCGGGCCCAGCGTGCGTGGAGTGACCTCAATTGCGGGCAAGCTGATCCGTGACATTCGCTCTCCAAAGAGCACAAAGAGCACACTTGCTTGCAGCACTTCTGGTTTCCGGCTGTTGCGCAAGCAGATTGAACTGAGGGTGCTGCCAGCCCGTTTTGTGACTGCTGACTGCCTCTTGTGCGGAATGATTCAGCTGTCTGTGTGTGTGTGTGTGTCCTTATCTAAGTGCACAAGTGTTGAAGCCACCAGCAGAAATGAGAGGAGACCAGGTTGAAAATCTCTGAAACAAGCGACATGTCTTCTGACTACCGATTACCTGGATTTGTTGCAGCCCGGTCGGCCTGGCAGACTCCTTCTTGGAGTGACAATTTCCTGCAAGCACACCACTTTGTGGTCTCTCCAGGTGCCCTGGATTCCCTAAATGGTTTCCAGCTGCCCCAGTCCTGGCTTCCAACACTTTTCGGACTCGTTGGACCTCAAGGCTGCGGCGAAGTGTGCTGATCCCCCCCATGATAAACCAAACGCATCGTGGCGAACTTAGTGCTAAGGCTCTGCAGTCACTCTTGCTTGCTTGAGCATCGCACGCTCTGGCAAGCGGATTGGAAGCTTGGATTGCTCGGCCTACGTTCTGATTCTGCAAGGGTACGCAATTGTCCATCTGCATTATCCGAATCTCCCACGTCTGCCTGCGATGGTCCAAGGCGTGGCGACACCTTAGATTCTGACATCTGAGTCATAGTCAAGACCTGGTATCAAAATGGTCTACCCAGAATCATGTCAAGACTTGAAAAGGTGGCAGCACCCATTTTGGGCTGGGATTGTCCCTTACTGCCTTCCAATTACCCGGGTGTTGATTGTGACTCTGAAAATGCCATGGAACTTTTTGTTCAGAAACTCTCGTGGCTCCGTGTGGAGGATCTCAGCATGGCGCGGGCTCGGAGACCACGCTGCAAACGCTGACGCTGCTGCTGCCTGGGCTTGGGATGGTTCGGCCGTTCGGCCTCTGCCATCCACTCGAATACTCCCCTCACCTCTGCGTGGAGAAGCGTCGCTGTCCTTAGACAGGACGCGACGCCGTTTGAAAGCTTGAACCGTGCTACATTGATACACGCAGGGTGCAAGCAAAAGGTCCAGGACTGGAAGAGTAGGGCACAGGCTGTTTTGCCTGGTTCCATGTTCTGAATGCGCCTGAAGCTCAGGCAAGCTCAATCTGCGCTCATGGCCAACGGCAAATCTGCTCATCAAAGACCCTTCTATGACTGTGGCCTCGCAAAGCTGGTGCCAGAGGCCTCACACATGCATCGAACTCTCGCGATGGTGAGGTAAGAACCAAGGGACTCACAACAAGGCCCAGGGCAAAACAACTTGGCTCTGTCAAGTCTTGCTTCCGTGAACCCGCACGGCAAACATTTAACACATTTACTGTTCTACGAATGCTTGGCGATGTCGTTGCCTTGCATCGATCAGCGGAGCTCGAGAACTGTCTCCACTTTGCCTAAGCAACACACATTGGGTGCAAATTGCCAGAAGCCCTGAAGCACTGACTTCAAACCTCTCCGTTCAAACCCTGCAACATCCACATTGAGTAGAATCTGGCAAGTCCAGATCACCCAGTCTAAGCTTCCCAGCTGGGTTCCCATCAATCTCATTCCAGCTCGTTTTGACCATGTCCAAGAAGCCAGAAATGTATCCAAAGAACCTGGGCGAGAGGCGATGCTCTGCATAAAGCTGCGAATTGAATGAACTGCACAAAGTGGCAACAGCTGTACGCCACACGTTAGTGCAGGTTGTGCTTGTCCCTCTCTCTCTCTCTCTCTCTCTCTCTCTCTCTCTCTGAGCATACCAACTGTTCTGGTGGAACGCGTTGAAGCTTAGCAGCCTGGATTTTTTGGCAAAGGAACCTGGTTCGCTTGTTTGGCTTCCTTCGCATTGTCCCGTACTTTTGGCACAATACCCAACGGGCTGACGCACTGCAAGAATCAAGTAAAGAAATCGGTCTTGGCAAGTAAAGAAATGTGTTTTCTTGTGAAGGCCCTAAGAAAAATCGGCGCTTCTCGACGCGCTTCCAAGTCCTGCCTGGCTGGTCTCCTGGTCAGGCTTTGGATCCAATCGAGTCATGCCCAAACGAGTTCTTGGCCAAGCCAGCCAGCCTCCGACCGTTGAGTCATATTGAATCATTCCAAACTCCGAATCCTTCCGTCCTTGTCCCGTCCAGGAGAGCCAACTGTGCCGGTGGTGGAAAAGTAGCACTGCACGTCCACGGAAGCCTCCGACTTCCGACGGCCGCGAATTGCACTGAAAACAAGCGATAGCTATGCTGACTTTTTGGCTTTGCACTGTCTCAAAAGCTGCGGGGCCTGTTCGGCTTGCGCCAGCTGGATACGCAGCTGATGTGCCTGGCGCGCTCGGTTCGCCATTTCGAGTTGATCACACCATTCCCTCAACGAAGTGAAGCGGCCAAGTTGGCTATCGATTGAAGTCTGCTGAAGCGAAACAGCAAACAAAAATGCAGTCGATCGTATGCATGCTGGGTGCATCAATGGTGTGCCGCTTGCGTGAGCGGGTGCAAGTGTTTTTGGCAGTGTTTGTTCCGGCATGCGTCATTTCAGCATGGCATTTTACCGAGTGCGAGGGCCCGGCCTGCCAGTTGTAGTCCTCCACGAGCATTGCCAGCCTCTCTCTGGCCAGCACCTTTCTCAGCCCGGCTTCTGAGTACAAGCAAACTGAAGCCGCTGTCTGATAGCAACATGCCCTACTGATCACGACAGGCAGCGGCGCTTGCTTGCTTTTTCGCTTGGGCGAGAGCTCCTTGTGCACCCCTTAGCCCTTCAGAACTCGCGCACCGCGGCCACGGCCCTTGCCCATTGGCATGCCCTGCGCACGGGGACTGAAGTTGACGTATGTTGAACGGGGCAAATGATTCCCTCTAGTTTGTGCAGGGACGACTGAATGACTATGAATGAATGACTTGAATGACCCGGTGCAGCCCACAACTTACGGCACGTGTCCGCCGAAAGCGGGTAAGCCCTCACCCCTCAACCCAGCCTTGCCCTTGCCCTTGCCTTTGGGCCCCGCTTGAGGCTTTTCGCTCTGCCTCGGCGACTCGAAGTGGCGTGAATACTGGCAGCAGCCACTTCCAAGGCACGGGTTCTTCACCGTCTCATCGATGGAGAGAATCAGGCACGCAGCCTCTGTTGCTGCATTGAGAGCACTCTCCTTGACGAGGACAGGCTCCCAAATATAGCTCTCAAAGGCGTCGCACACCTGAAGGACATGATTCGTAACTCCTCTCTGCATGCAGCGAGCTCAGATCACGCCAGTCTATCATGGTGCGGCAGCCAAACATCTCTCCGACAGTCTGCGCCCCATTCTGCCAGGCTGGCCTCGCAGTTGATGCAATCCACGCCGAACCAGCGGCCCTCCGGCCCGGCTGTCGCATGCTTCTGCCGGAGTTGGTTCAACACTTTCGTCCCATCGGCACCGCTATTCTGTGCCAAGGTCATGGGGATCACCTGGCACTCCCGAATCACCCGAATCTCCTGATCCCCATTTGAAAACTCGCCACTCCCCATTTGCGCCTCTAGGGCACGCGCAAAATAGTTGATGACCAGCTGCTGTTTGCCACTGATGGTCCGTGCGTACTCCCGAAGGTAGCGGCTAAGCTCCATTTCAATGGCGCCCCCGCCGCCCACGACCTTTGTGTTCTTCATGGCTCGCCGCACAATCCTCAGTAGCATGGCGTAGCACCCTCATAGTCTGTCGCCTTGAAATGACACGACGGGCAACTCGTGCTCAGTCCAAGCATCATGAGCGAATCATTCAGCGATCGCTCGGCTTCGTCAATGAATTGCTGAGCGCCGCCCCGGATCAGGATAGTGGCTGTCTTGGTCTTCACCTTGGCTGTGCTAAGGCTCAAAGAGCATTTGTCCCGTTCACCTTTGGACATTTCGATGTTGCGGAGTCCAGGCCAAGATGCACACTTGGTGAAGAAGTTGAAGCGCTCGGCACCCACCTGCACTTCCTCAAACAGGCCGCAGTATCCCAGAACGTTCCTCAGAGATTGACATCTGGGCTCGGCTAACTCTGGCTTCCACATGACATGGCTGCTAAAGGATTGTGAATTTGGACAAAAAGTGCAAAGCGTCTGCGTGATGCCCTGTGCAGTGGTCTGCACCTCGGCACCGGTGGCGCGCCTGGTCCGCTCCAGGTCTTCCACCTGACGGACGTGCAAAACAGCGGCAAGACACCTGCGACGTCTCTGGTGGATACATGATCTAGCGCGAGTAGATTGCATGTGGACATTCTGCAAAACAAGGCAACTGGGTTTTTCTCCATGCAACAAGGCTCACATGAAAAAGCTTGCCAAATGCATGAGACTGGTGACAAGACAGCTACCGGACACGTTTTGAGCGAGACACTGAAACGACTAAACCGCTTAGATGCTTCCCGATCTGCGAGTGCAAGCAAGGCAGCCCTAGGAGGGACTAGGAAGATCCTGTGGCTTGCAACGGATGCCACAAAGCCGTTTGGCTCAAGGCTCAAGCTGCGCCGAACGGGGCTTTTGAAGCTGATTGCAAGGCACGCTCAGTCTGCACAATGCGAGGCTCAGGACAACTGGCTCCAGGCAAAAATGCGCTGCTGAAATTCTGTAAAGCACAACTCGAAAGCTGATGGCAAAGTGTGCTGCGGCTTTCAGAAAATGAGAAATCTGCGGTAGAAGCAGCACACCCATACTCTCAAAATTACAAATCAACAAATAGGAGGGGTAGGTCCGACAAATCACGGTCTTACTTAGAAGCCCTTTGACCAGCCATGAGTGTAGTTCGGCCTACTGCTGACACCAGTGAAGAGTGTGGCAGGCTTGTGCTTCCCCTGGTCACTGCAAGAAACTGAATTCAAATGACCTCAGAACCATGACACTGTTACATATATATATATATACACATGCTATATTCGCTGCAAGTGTCAGCGACAGAAACATTCACAAGCATGAACATCAGAGTGGACCTCATGTCAGACACACACACACACACACAACTGGAGTTGGAACCCCCATCTTTGTCAGCAAGGCCGGCAAGCACAGGTCATTGAATGGCTCAAACTCCTGCCTCCAGGCGCCCTGCACAGAAAATGTTACGGTCGGCAAAATACCTCGAACGGCCAAGCTTGTGTTGGGATGGCCCCGGCCGCGTACAACGCGCACAACTGCCTCTGAAAGCTTTGAGTAGAGCTAGCTTATGTTATGTTCAACACGTGATCGGAATCATGCTTGTAGCAGCCTAAGGCCTCTCAAAGCCATGGTGCTGTGTGGCAAGGTCGCCAATGGCCAGGCGGCTGAGCACCACATTGGCACCGGAGTTGGCGATGAGGTCAAGCTTCTCCTTGCTTGGAGTAAAGCAAGGACAAGAAAAAACCGTACATTTGGCCAAACTCATGTTTAGCTTGCCAACTGAGTGTCGTAGATGATGTTCCATTCAGCATCCACGATGGACTGGTATTGATCCGGATCGGATATCCTGACCTCAGCATTGTCCTTCTCTGCCTTGAGCTCCAGCTCCAAGTTCAGAAGCAAAATCTTGGCGTTCTCAAAGCGCTTTGGCTGCTGCTCAAAACCCGCGTAGGAGAAGCATTTTTTGAAGCACACTCCTTCAACCAGGATGGTGTCTGTGACGGAGCCGCCGGTCACCTTCTTGATGCCCACAGACGACACAGACAAATCGTCACCCAACATTGTGATAGCATCCACAGACATTGCGGCAAAGAAGGACTTGTAGTCAGCCACCAGCCTCAATTCACGACACACGCGCATCTTGACTGCGGCCGCATGGGCAGCATGGGCAGGCATGGGCTCATGAGGTCGCCTAGTGTCACGGCTGTGCGTTTCACGGCAAAAAGCTGTTCGTTGCAATGGCCCCAACCCTTCAAGGTCGAGCGGCTTCGAGTTCAGAGTGGTTTCTGCACACTTGATGAGCATGGTCCGCTTCTCCTCTGGTGATGTTGTGTTCTTCAGGTCCACTGCCATGTCCAAGAGCTTCCCAACGGCCAGATTGCAGGCAGTGCGGTAGCCCTTCCGTCACAGTAGTGGCCAGCACAAAAACATGTACAACGAATGGCATGCCTACAATTTGCATCCGGAATGATCCGCGAACCTATGATCTGCAAGATGAGCACATCAACAAGTGAAATGAACTTAACGAACTGGGGGTACGTCTCTTTAGCTCTAACAAAGCTTCACCGCACCTTGATGATCTGCGGAGCGACAAGGCCGTCTTCGAGAAAGCTCTTTGCCTCCTTCAGCAATTCGCCTCATCAGTTGGCTGGGCTGAGTTTCGCTGAGCTGGCGAAGCATTCGGCGCAGCTCGCAATGGACTGGAACTCTCCCTGCCTGATAACACCACCACGCTGGTGGTGCCATCTCCTACTTCGTTATCCTGGGCCTTGCTGATATCGACAAGGATCCTTGCTGCTGGGTGTACCTAGCCAACTGTCTCTTGGGTGAACAAGACTGCCGTGGCTCAAGACTGCCGTGACAACCATCACATAAACAAGATTCAACACGATTTTGCCGGCCAATCCCAGTGCCATCATGTGGCGATATTCAACTTCTTCATGACAGTGGCCCCGTCATTGGTGATGATGGTGCCATGTCCTTCTTCTATGAGTTTGTCCATTCCTCGAGGTCCCAATGTGGACTTCACAATGCTCACTACCTCGGCGCTCGAAGACACAAACACCACACCTCTCAAAGCATGAAGTGATCATGAAGGAAGCTGTGCTGACATGCAATCTCGGCTGAGGTATGTGCAGCTTGGCATGCATTGATATTGCTGATGATCTGATTCTTTCCCTGTGAGGCATCTGTCCCATCCTTCAGCTCACACTCATCACACTCGTCCCACTCGTTACACTCTTTTTGTGCTTCTTGATTGTCCCCCGGCCCAAGCTCAGATGATCGAAATTGGTTGGTTTGCTTCTTGGTGTTTGCATTCAAACCGCCAAAGAAGGTAAGCTCAATGTTGAGACATCCAAGTGGAGTCAACACAATGAGCAAGACAGCACTCCTTCAAGAGGATGATCGGCGGCTTCATCATGTGCGCCATGGCGAGCGTGAGGGATGAGCGCCCCGCTCTGCCCTCTGTGCCAACGCTATTTAAGCCCCACGCCTGCATCCAAGCCGTTTGCACAAGCCCGGGCCCAGCTTTGCCGGTGGAAGACCATGGAGCTCAAGTGCACAGCTTTGAACTCCTAATGTTATTGGATACCAAGCTAATGGCTTACACATGAATTTTCAGTCTGCAAGACAATCCATCTATCATGTTGCTTGTTGGTGTCCCGTTCAGCCACATTCAAACGTCAACCCAACAACAACTTGGGCAACCAAGAGTGTGATGCCGTGGCTATCCCACGACCAATAAGAACGACACGAGTCTCGCAACATTGATGTTCTTTGTGGACTTGGAGAGTCGTCCCAGCTCCCTCCGCATCCGGCACCTCCTCGGTCGCCTCTGGCCATGGCATCTCCTCACTGCTCAGGCAATACTCACAAGTACAACACATTCCTTGACTAGCTTGAGGCATGACATGGCATGACACTTGCTCCAAGTGCCCGGCACTTGGCTTCTCTTCGCCTTCGGCTGGGCCTGCGCGAGTTGCGCAGTGAGAAGTCACTGTCATTTCAACGCCATCCAGCCCAATGCAGTCAACACGCCGGACGCTCCTGCATCGCCTTCAGCTGCTTGGACGACTTTAGCCTGGCAGAAGGTAAGCTGTAAAACCAACCTGAAACCTGAAACTGCATCTGCCACGTTTGAGAAAGGCTCGGCATCCAAGCGGAAGTGCCAGAGACCACCATGACATGAATGCCATGTTGCATTTGTGAAAGCTGTGGCGAATGTGGCATGCAACCTTCTCAACATCGCATCATGTCCCAAACATCTCCCTCAGGTGTCCTCACCTTCCCTGTCTGGATCAAGTTGTGGCATGAACTATCATTGTGAGTTCAAGCCTCAAGCCACTTGACTACCTCCGAATGTGAGCTTGTTTTTTGCTTCATGCGCCTTCGGTGCAGCGGTCATCTCCCGCAGCCTTGCCCGAGCAAAGTTCACCTGCGGCTGGCTACGCTGAAGCCAAGCGTTGCGTACAGTGGCAAGCCATTTGTTCCTGCTCGTCATAATGTAATACTCATTGTTCAGAGTTTGTGTAGCACATGTCCATGAGCACTGAGAGCCTCGAAACGCCCCGAGCATACCAGTGCATGAAGGAAGCTGCCTCCCTACGAGTGGTTATATATAGTTGTGTGGCGGCGTGGCGGTTATTTAAAATGTCTTGTTCCCGGAAACGCCATCTCCGTGGAAAATAACAACTTGTGCGGCCTCCTCCATCGCGGATCTTTCGCGGGGCGAATTCACAACATTCATCACAAAAGTAGTACGCAAAGTGCAATCCCACAGTCTGGCTTGGAAGTCGTCCCAACTGTTCAGTACGAAAGTAGTACGCGAAGCAAACAGCCGAAGCCCCAGCTCGAAAGCCGTACAGCAGCATAGGAGGGGACCCGTGTTGCCCACCCATGGAGGGAAGGTTTATCTACTTTCGCGGAACTTTCGCTAAACATTACCGAACATCCGGCTAGAAAGTCGCGCTCAACTGGACCCGAAAGCTTGACAACTCGAACATGCTGGGGCTTCCTTCCTTCGCACGACGCACTTTTGTTGATAACTATGTGCATTCTGCGCGCACAGGCAGCAAATACACACGGTTCACTCATCACACTTTCTTTTAGCAAAGCACCCTTACACAAAACGTTTGCGAGAACAACAATATGATTTACGACCTCCGTCGCGACTCTTCCCGGAGGGCAGCACTAAGACTGTGCACAGAAGACAAAACGTCCTCCCTTCACATCTGAATATAACCACCTTTCCGACGACTCCCATGTATCTGTAACACAATGTATGGGCAAGAACAGTTCGGCATTGCAGCTGCGCCTCGCCCAGGAATGTCTCAACCTCTGCTCGGAGTTGAGAGAACCTCTCCTGGGCAGGTGCTGCCTCTCACAGGCGGCACCTCCTTTGCCTTGAGCCTTGTGCTATGTAAACTATCAAATGACAGCGACAGTGGCGGCAGTGGCGACAGGTCTTGACAAGTTGTTGTGCAATGCGTGCAACACGGAGTCAGAAAAGCTTTTTCAATCAGGTCCTTCGCAGCCAAGCGCACATGCTTCAGGCTGTCCTCGAGGAAGGACCTGAGCGATAGCGATGTCTGGAGTTCAGATGTGGAAATCAGAATGAGGTACAAACGTTCAAGCATCCTTCTGGGGAGCTGGCAAAAAGCTGGTGTCCGAGGCACGCATAGTGATGCACAAGAAGTGCATGCAAGAGATGCATCCAACCTTAGCTTTGAAAAGAGAATGCGATGGAAAATGATGGCCTGGTTGCCACCATTTCTTCCGGCGATTGGTTACCAATGAGTCAAGGATTTGCTTTCTGCTCGTGCTGCCCCAGCCTTGAAGTTGGCCAAGGACTGCAGAGATTCGATGCTGAAGGCGCGAACTTGCACAGCCTGCCCAAGCGGTGCGCTAGCATTGGCTCGTGTTCACTGGATGCCTCTGGCCTGCTGCTCTCCCGGTTCGCCATTGATATAATTGCCTGCCTGCACAAGTCAGCCGACTGCGGAAAACACAAGTTGCAATTGAAGTGCGGCCTCAAGGATGACTGCAAGCAGCTCTTTGAACTGGGGACTGTTCCTCTGCACCAAAGAATCTTCGCAGGGCGGAAAAGGGGAACCAATGCGACTAATGCATCCATGATAGTGGAAGACAGTAGGCGTCCTGGTCTGTTCAGCGGCGCCTTTCAGTACCTCATCTGATGGAGAAGCAGCAAGGCTTCACTTTCACAACCAGGGAAACACAGGAACATGTCTCCCTCCTGTAAGCAATTTGGACACACGGCAATAGTGCGTCAACTGTGTTTCAATGCGTTTCATGATGTCAACCTGTCGACACTGCCGGATCACCCACCGGCAACCAATGTCAAACAAAATGATCACGTTGTGCCGATTGGCACTATCTGCAACTTGTAAAAATGCCATGCTCATGCCAGGCGTGCTGTTCAGCATGCAACATATCCCGTGGCACTGGCGGCTCTCTTGTAGGCTGGGCAACCCAAAACATGAAGGGAAGAAATTGAGCCGCACACCTTGCAGCGCTGCATGAGGTTATCGCAGGTAAACCTCAGCATGTCAGGACATGCACCCACCCAACTCAAGACCCATCCTGCATGTGTTCTCCTTCAAATTCGGCGTGCTGCTTTGAGCCTTTGAGCAGCTTGTTGCAAAATTGGTTGGCTGCACGTGCTCCGCCCTCCCAGTGGCATCTCTCAAAGTGCAAGGTGGAACTGGCGCAATTTCCTTGGGCTAGGGTGGCGACATCTGTTTAGGCCAGCACACTGGTGAGGTATCAAGTGCCCCAATGATTCCAATGACTGTATAGCAGAAGTGTCATCACACTGACTGCTTTGGGGACTTGGATGGTGAGATAGTTGGGGTTAAGAAGCAGCGAGGCCAAAATAATCCTACAAAACACGCATGCATCTGATCGGGTTCTTGATTGATTTCATCGAGCAATATCAAGCACTCTCTTGTGGATGATGAAAACCAGCGCAACCGAACTTGCCCTGCCCGAAACGAGACAGGCGCCTGTGTGTGTATGCGCCATGGATGGCAGTTGGTCTTCCCTTTCAAGTCACTCTTGAGAATTGATGACGGTCGTGTCGCTCAATCATAGCTCCGAGATGTGGGCTTGTGTGTCAAGGCGAATTTCATCACCTGCACACCAGCCATACCCTGAAAAGTCTTGCTGGGCAAGTAGGAGAACCGAAACTTGAGCTACAATTCATGCGTCCAATGCTTGCAAGAGCATGAAGGTTGTGCATGCTCCTAGCCTTGATCCTTGCCGGACTGAGGCTGCACAGCGGCATCATCCTGAACGAGTGCATGCCAAAGGCAGCCTCCAAATCTCAAAGCTCCGAGAGAAAAAATAAATCTCGACCAATGTGGCTGAGTCCAACCCAGGGCCAATCCCGACAGCCTCCTCTCGACATCGCGTAAGTCTTCCACCTGAGCTCCAAGCATCTACCCACATAAGTGTGGGTGTATTTCAAGAGGCATGCCTCCCATCTCTCCCGTATGTCTCAAGTGCGCCTTGTGCTTCTGCGCTTGGAGTTTGGTCACCTTCAACGGACCCCATGAGACCAAGAGACGACTGCGGACTGCGGCCTCCGAGGCCGTGGGCATCGCCACGTTGAGAAGATCCACGTGGTCCGCCTTCAGCTTCTGCTGCCCTGTCCGGTGATGTCCGGTGTCTTCATGTCTTCATGTCTTCATGTCTTCATGTCTGCATGTCTGCATGTCTGCATGTCATTCAAATAACTTCAAGCTTGCATGTCATTGCATGTCATTGCATGTCATTGCATGTCATTGCATGTCATTGCATGTCATTGCATGTCATTGCATGTCATGCGTGTCCATGGCAAATGCCCCTGCCGCAGTCCCTCTCGCCTGTGTCAAAGCAGCGGATGGATCGGCTGAGCTCCTCGACACATGCTCTCAGCAGTTTAACCGTCTCGCTACAAGAGCTGATCGCCACCCGGAGAACAAGAGACGGACACCGCATCCAAAGCCACTTTGCCAAATTTACAGATTCCCATCTAAGGAAAAATGTCGATGATGCTAATGCCCACATGCCACAACTCTGCATCCCCAGGCCTCAGTGCTGATGGCAAGTTTTGTGAGAACAATCGCCTGCGAAGCAGCAAACATGGCAGGTCGATTGCGTCTATTGCAGGGGCTTTATGTGATTGAGTGCTCTCCGCTCAGCCCGCTTGAATCGTAAGTCTGCGCAACAAAAGTTGCAGTCACTGCCCCCGGGCTGAGCAGCCGCACAATGTTGTGAGCTCGGCTGTTGTCCAAAAGGCAGATACCTGGCAGATACTATTACTTTTTCAGCTCAACCACTAGTGATGAGACTGGTCAAACTAGCTAACCTTCTCAGCAGTGTGTCCATTCAAGTCTGCAAAGTACATGTCGCCAAGCAAGCTGCCACGTCCTCTGTCCCACATGCTCGAGCCATCATGGCAAAGCTTGATCTTCTCGACTTCTCACAGCGAGGCCTTGTGGCTTTGGCCCTGTCCAGGATTTGCGTGGAGTGGCAGTTGGAGTTCTGGCGCCTCGGCCATGTGATGTGATGAGCGACAAAACGGCACCGGCCACATTCAGCAAAGCACGTGCCTTCTGTCGAATTGCATGCCAAAACCGTACTGGATCCAAGGCGGCCACTGCGAGGGGTGAACATCGCCTTGGCTTCAATGTAAGCATTGCTTTCATGAAGCCGAGACTGGTGAATCACCCAACATAATACAAGGATACCCAAACTCTGAGCATCGTCAAATTGCTGAACATATCCCAATGTGTATATACAGACCACATGTCTGGTGTGTCTGTGTCTCTGTCCCTGTGTCTTTGTTTCTGACTCTGCATCTCTGCTATCACAACTTTGCCGCTGTCAGCAACAACTCCCATGACTTGTGTTGGACATTGAAGGGCAGTGAAGTGGTAGCAACTTGGCAATGTGAGCATTGGCATAAGCACGGCAATCAAGCTTTCCCAGAGCAACATGGAGCTCTCCGGAATAGAGCTTTACATCATCTTACATCAAAAGCTGCCATCTTCTGTGAATTGTGCGCTTGTGCGGCTGAGCAGCGTCCATAAGGTCTTTGTCAAACTGAAGCTTTGGCCTGGCAATCATAGCACTCAGTGACTAGCAAAACCATCTTGAGGCGCTCAAGAGGGCTGGCGCTGCTTGGTGTCTTCGCTTTTTGCGCTCACCATCTTCAGCTCGCCAAAGATCGTGTCCTCATTGGGCTCCTTAGGTGGTGCAAAATGTTGGGCAGCGCTTCTGAAGGATGATGGTATCGTCTGAATTCACCTTGCGAGATTGGTGCAAGGAAAACATGTCCACGCTAGCCTGTCAGCAACGCCGTGGCATTTCTGCTGCCAAGATGCGCAGGTGGGTTTGATCCAATGAATCCTTTCAGGAGACACGTAGGCAATGAAGCCCTACTCAAAGCTGTATAGCTTACTGCATCATGTTCGCTCCTCTTTCCGAAGCGGGCAAACTCCGCGGAGCGAGGGCTGAGCATGCCCTGCACAACAGCAGATTCTGAGGTGCCACATATCCCCATCACAATCACAAAACATATCAGTGGAGAATATCGAAAGGATAGCTTGGACATTGAAACCAAAGCCTTCCCATGACCTAATCAAATTCCGCAGATCTGAATTAGGAATAATCTCTTCAAACAAGGCAGGCACAAAAACCTGCTCTGACACGAAATTTGCGCTTGCTGCCATTTAGACTCTCTTTTCAAAGGTTCACATTGACCGATTCATGTGCACAGCTTGCCGTACCAAAGTCCTTCATGACCCTCAAGGTCACCCCTGTGAATCGTCTATGTCAGAGGCCCCCTTGGGTCACACCTGTCCCAAGCTGCCTCGTCCAAGGAGTTGGCCTTTCCCCGCGGGGATGCCTGGCATCGTCATTTGAGCGGTGAGTTGCAGGTGGCTAGAAATCTCTCAACTTTGGCCCGGGATTTCGAGCTCGAGGCATGTGCAAGCAATCGAAACACACATGGAAGCGGCCTAAGATTTGACGATCATGCTCATCCAAAGAATGTAGTATCCGAGCAACAAGTGCAAACTTGACTTGCCGCGTTGGATCAAATCATGTACTGCTGAATCTGGGCACCAGTGCCGCGGATTGCACCCCCAGGCCTTGGGCGCACCTCTCCTGCAAGGCCGACTCATGTCACATCAAACTCAGGGCAGCAGGTCCACGGTGTGTAGGCCAGGAGGTGTGTGTGTGTGTGTTTAGCCTTGATACCACGCCCAGGGTCAAAACAGTGCCGCAAGAAGCGATCCGTCCTCGGGGGTGGCGGCGGCGCCTTTGCCTTTGCCTTGGCCTTGGCCTTGGCGGCCTTGGGGAGTGAGGGCACCAGGACCAAATGTCAAGCCGTTAAAATTAGAGGTGAGAAGTAGGCTATGGCTCGCAATATGTTTGAGCAATTCGCCGCAAAATGCAACACGGGACACCCTTTGGCTTCTGTGGACCGCGATCATGCAATGGGAAGTTGGAATTTCTGACTGATGCGTGGCGCTGAGCCTCCTTGTTTTGTTTGAAGCTGGAAGACCCTTCCCTCCAGTCAAGATGGATGCTGGCTACTTGGACAGCCCGAAAGTGAAGCGAAGTTGCAACAATTATTGTCCAGTGCCGGGCAATTGCGCTAAGCCTAGAAACAAGCATAGCCCCTGAAAAACAAACGGGGTCATGTTGGCCATGCTATGATCCAGTTGTTGGGATGGCGAATCAAACCCGAGAAACCATGCCTGCCAGACTGATTCATCAGGTAACGTAGGGATCGTGGCAATATGCCGTGCGTCAACTGTGAATGAATGGGGCAAGAACTTCTAGCACGGCTCGGAGAGTCGGATAGAACTGCATTGAACTGCGCACAAGTGATGCTAACCACTCACTACAGGTTGGGGAACTCAAACACGTGACTGCCAATCGGGAGTTTGGGTCAGTTTCTCACTTTTGTTGCGTGTGTTGGTTGTATCGTTGAATCATATTTGGATGACCCTGCGTGAAACATTGACCAGTTTTGCGATCAATCAGTTTACCATTTATCTAAACTTGCTCGATTGTCATAGAAACTTGACGCCACTTCACAGCAACTACTATGTAGAGAGGCTTAGGCCCAATGTAGGATCGTTCAACAAAGGCCCAGCAGCTTTGCATGCTGGCCCGGAATGTAATTGTGCAGAGGGTTGCTTGCATTAACGCGTGCCCCGGTTGAGGCTCATGGTTTAGAGTGCATGGGTTGAGGTAAGAAGGGGCACACTTGTGGTTTGGGTCAATTCATACAAACAATCGAATAAGATAAACACGCTTGGTTCAAATGCCTGGGTGGCTCTAGGCCATAATATAACTTTGACGGAAGAGCGCAATGACAAAGCAGCTTTTGTGGTTACGAGCAACCTCAACGCTTGGATGCAAGCTTGGCCATCTTGGCCGACATTTTGAGATCAAGCGTGCTACTTGGGCAGGCACTGCTGGCTCTGGCACCGGCTTCTTCCCCCAGCCTGGCTTCGGCAATGTGGCTGGCTCCAATCCTGCCCTCCTCCCTCCCTCCCTCCCTCGCTCCCTCCCTCTTTCCCTCCCTCCCGGTCCGGCCTCTACGCTTGGTGGCCTTAATGACCATCGCGCCCAACAGCATGAGACCTTCAAATTGCAGCCGCTGCAGTGCTAGCACCATGCAGGTAAAACATGTCATACCCAAGCATCCACAAATGCTGACACCTGCCAGTGCAGCAGCCCGGGTCGGTCGTGGCTCATTTGCCACCGTTTCCACCGGCCTCGCGAAATGCATCATCCATTATTTGGATAACACCATGATGGCAATCCTGGATTCTTCGATTCTGAAACTGGAGTCTTGGCAATGTACTTGCACGGTGCTTTGCTGTGATCTGAGTTCAGGCACACTTCTGCAACTGGAGCAGGTCTCCCGCGCAAACGCGCTAAGGAATCGCGTCCCCTGACAAGCTGGCAATAGTTGGAAAGCATTGTCCAGTGTTCACAGTGGTTTCGTGATTTCAGCCTCAGCTTGCTGCCTGTTGGCCCAGAAACTGGAGGTAACCATGGAAGCAGGAGTGGGAGAAATCACTTTATGGACAAATCCACTCCGATCCATTGTATACGATTGCCACAGCCGTGCTCAATCCGTCACGCCTCTGGAACTGCTCTTCGGCTGCAATTGCAAGCTTGGGAATCAGCTCACGCCGCATGACCTCGCGGGAAGGTGTATCAGCACAAGTGATGCATCGTCCCAACAAGTTAAGAAACCATTGGCACAAGAAACATTCACAAAACACGTCATTAACGCTCTTATTCGAGCTCTTGTCTGAACGTCTCTTTAGCTACAAAAGCCGGCGAAGCTAGAGTGCAGCCTCAATTTTCCAAAGGCAACTGGCTCGGATGTGGTTCCTTGTCAACGCACATGAATGGCACGCCTGCGTGCCAGCACTGTGCGTTCGCGCCAAACATGTGCGCGATCAAGCTGGCCGGTTGCCTTGTAAACTACAAGCAGCTAGCTGGCAGCTATTTACCCTAGTTAGCTAGTCTGCCTAGTTTGATGGTTGGATAGCTACGTAGCTTGCGCACTAGTCAGCATTTTCTCCAGCTAGCTAGTTGGCGAGTAAGCTCGTCAGCTAGTACGATAGATGATTGGCTAGGTAGTTGGCAAGTTGCTACTAATCTGCCCTTCTGCTAGTCAACCAGCTAGCTTAGCTTAGCTAGCGAGATATTTAGCTAGCTAGTCTCACTAGCTCAATAGTTAGTTCGCGAGACAGAAAGCTTGCCACTTCGCAAGTTGGATAGGCTGTAAGTGATTAACTGTTTCAATAGCTAGTTAGCCGAATCAACACGAAAGGACTAAAGGACTCCGCAATCTCCGCACAAGGTTCGGCCAGCAGGCCTGTTGGCTCAAGACTTGAAGCTTGAGCGTCAAGTTCGGCCGATGCCCGGCCTCCCGCGCAGCGAGATCCAAGAGCAGGCCTGAGGCCGCTCCTACGACGAAGCTGCGGCCAGCCTGGCAACCGACGGATTGCTTGCCGGATGTTGGGCAGGTAGAGGCATGGGATAGGTCCGACCCACCCTCCAAGCATCTGACTAGATGCTGCAAAAAATGCGTGGCTCAGCAGCTCATCCACGCCTTCGGTCCACGACCTGGAGTGCTAGCCTGCCGCTTCCCGCCAGAGAGATACGGTAGATGGAAGACATATCGCATGTCGTTTGAATCGAACCCACGCCAACTCGTTCCGACTTGCCCCGCACCTCTATCTTAACATTAGGTGCTCAGGTTTGCCAAGTTGGGTTGGGTCATGCAAGATTGTGTCATTGGCTATCTACGAAATGTTCTGCCCGTCACAGCACAATGTTGAGCATGGGGCGCGGGGTGCCAAATGCTCTGATAAGACTCATGCACGACTTCATCCATCAGCCAGCATCACATCAAAATGACCGACAATTCCCGGCTTGCCCGCCTTTGGCTCAGATACCGCTCTTTCTATTTCAATTGGAGAGGACTCGAGCGCCTCGAGGAACACTCCTCCAGCACCTAGAATCCAACAGAAGCTGAAAAACCAAATGCCACGCAGACTGCGCTCCTCCCGGGCTAACACATTTTAAGAAACAGCATCCCTGAAGGCTCCAAGTTGAGTCGCAAAGGTGCTTGGTGCGCAGCACTCTTGCCACGTGACCAAAATGCGTCAGTGGCGACCCGGCAAGCGGTCGGAGTCTCTATGAGATGCACCTGCGAAGTCTGCAATGGTCCCCTCCACCTGGGAGCAAGCAGGCCCGTGCCGATTTGATGCATGCTCCGCAAGGCCTTGTTTAAGTTGTGTCTCCGTGGGACCAACTGGGAGTGACCCTCATCGAAAACAGCGAGCTAATCATACTATTCACATATATTTTACATATAGATGTATATACATATATTATACATATGTTGACATTATATATATATATATATGTATATGTATATGCATATGGCCCCGTCCTCTGCCCTCCCCACCCCCACCCGCCGGTTTCCCCCCCCCAAGAGCCCCCGCGCCCTCTGCTCTCGAGCCCCTGGACTGCTGTCGCACTGTTGAACAGTTCTTTCCTGCCACCCGCTCACGCTTTTTCTCATGCGTGCTTGTTCTTCTTTTGTCTTCTGTCAGAGAGCTAGCTTTCAATTAGTGTCCGTACCACAGCAGTTCCTTCTAAACTTCCTCTGATTAGCAAGCAAGACCAAACCAAACACAAGCAAGCTCTAAAACCACTCCACACGGCGGGCAGAATGTTCCCAAAATACATCCCAAATCAACCAGAGTTTCCAAGCCAATCCTAAACCATCCCTAAACCGACATAACCCCGAACCCAACCCAAAATCAACTCCAACCACCCCCGCCCACCATGCCACGGGGGGAGGGGGGGAGGGTTGGGGGGCTGGACCGTGTATACATGTATGTATAATATACATATATATATATATAATATATATATATGATGCCTGAAGAGTGTGTTGGCATCGAGACTGATGGACCGAACGCTGCTACTGCTTTCTCCACCAGGCGTGCAGCACCAAGGCAATCTGCTGGTGGGAAACGTATGTTCCACGAGCCAAGGCTCCAAGGGATGCCGCGTGAACGTCGACCATGTGCATCCCGCTGCCTATACTCGCAAAATAGGCCGCACCCTCCACTGGACCCCTCGAAACACTGCACACGGTGCAGGGCTTCGTTGAACGTGACTTGAAATCAGCGGGCTGGGGTGACGATGGCCTGCAAGCTCCGTGCTCACGCCCCGCTGGATTCGGTGAGCGTGCGCTCGAGTCGAGGCTTGCATGCCATCACCGTCTTTATGCCCCACATAGCAGGTCACCGTGGCCAGTCGACAAACAAGGTCGCCTGACCCATGCATAGCGGAGCCATCTAGCATTGCCTAGAATGGTGCCACCGCCTATCGCGCTTTCTTGCGAAGCCACGCATGAATTCCAGAATGCCCAAAGGGCGACGTTCATGTCTTGCCCCGGGCAAGGAAGAAGTTGCTCGGGCTTCAAGCTTCAAAGGCTTCAAGCGCACCTCTCCATGCAAACTGTGCAATTGCAGCCTTTGAGCGCTCAAGTTGAGCATGCGCATTGCCCGCCAGCGTTGCAGAATGACGAAAAATTGCAAAAAAAAACTATTTCAGTTCGGCAGGTTTGCTTGCTCAGTTTGCTTGCCACTTCCATGCCATGCATGTCCGTCACTCTTCTTTGCTGGCGTCGCTTGCGCGAACGGCTGTTGCCAGCACCGTCCCTGGGAAAATCAGAGGCGCCGTGTGCAGCCAACAGCTGAGACACAGCACATAGTCGTCAAGAGCTCTCTGAAGCACCACAGGCTCTGGGCTTTGCTTTGCTTCCGTGTTCCTTGCCCTGGCCCTGATGGCCCTGATGGCCCTGATGGCCCTGATGGCCCTGATGGCCCTGATGGCTTGTGTTCAACGCACTCGAGGGTTCGAGGGTTCAAGGTTCACGGCCATCGCCCAAAGCCAGCAGCTCAGACAGGAAAATGAGGCAGATAGCGACCGCCACAGTCTTCGCTCAAAGGCTTGCTGCGAGTTTGTGCGGCAAAGGAATGCAGCCACAAGGTATTACAGCGCAACGGGACTCCATCTGAGCCAAACAAGCACTACGAAACAAGAGGGCCTGCTTTCAACGCCAAGCTTGGAACTCGCTATGGAGTCCGAAGGCTTCTAAAAGATGCAAATGCAAAAGTCAACCCTGTCCACTAGGTCGATCAAGTGTGCTAACTCATCCAGGCTGGCACTGAGAACTGACACTCAGTCTGGTCTTGAGGTGTTCAGCACTTGACTTGACGCCTTCAAAGTGAACAGCATGACTCGGTGGAATTCGCTGAAAGACCGCGTAGATTCCGGTGATAGGGTCGTTGCAGAACAGTATGAAAGTAATAGACTGAGGCGTGGCACATGTAGTAGCGGTCTTCCGACTGATAGCCAAAGCTAAACCAGGCAAGCCGTGTTATCCTCCAAGGAAACTCGGCAGAGACGCTTACGACGATTGCCGTTTGTGTACCTCAGCTTAGAGCTAAGCAAAAAACAAGCTATGGAAAAGCTGCAGATAAGAACATGCAACTGATGCACGACACTTGTTGCCCTGACACAAACTTCTGCGCATCAAGGAGTTCGGTACACTGCCCGCAATTCGAATCAAGCTCAATTCTGCTCAGCTGCATGATGCATGCAACGTGCATGGAGCCTGGCGTCACTCAAGCTGGCGCCTTTAGCTGTGGTTTGTGGCTAAGTGATCATCTGGCCTTGGCGAGAAGTGGAATACATTTGGAGCCCAAGCCATGAGGCCATTGAGAGAGCTTTCCAGGCCCGGGAGCGCAAATGGGCCTCAAATGGGCCTCACATGCGCCTCAAACATGACCGAACTCGTAGTTGGCCGCAGGCAGCAGGCGCCAAGATCCAGTTCCAGAGAGCTCCAGGACCTCCGGGCTTGACTTGTCATATCCCGAGTACCCGTGGAATCCCTTTGGCGAGGGTGTCAGTAGAAATACAATTGACACACACACACTCGTGATAGCACAGCAGGGCCGGGCACAGAAAAGGCAGAACCGTCGCAGTCCCTACAGCGTGTCATGTCCATGGACATGCTGACTGACCACGCTGCAAATTCAAGTAGGCTGTGGCAATTGTCTGTCTACTTCTCAGCAGATCTGATATTCGAAGCTCAATCTTCCTGCCTGCTCATGGTACTCCGCAAGCGTAGGCCGATGACCAACACCTTATGAGAGAACGAACGCTTGCACCGGCTACCTTTAGAAAGCATGCCTCATTGCCAAAAGCAATTAGAAGCTAAAAGCCTGCGAAAGATTATGCAAGCATATGCAAGCATGTGCAAGCATATGCAAGTAGCTGATTACGGCCACGCCCCGCTCCACCAGCATGGCGTACAGAAGCTTCTCGGTGTTGACGTCCAGAGCACTTGTGGCTTCATCTAACACCTTAGACATCTTTGCCAAGGAACATCGCAATGTCGAGAAACCGCGCGTCGCGCGTTGGCAAAATGTTGAGCGTGGCGCTGCGAAGCGGGGCGAATTGAGCAAGAGCCGCGCAAAGGCGAGGCGTTGTTGCTCCCCCAGTGACAGCAAACGTGGCCAATCCTCGCCGATGGACTGAAGGGCTGTTGACTCTGCATTTCACGATTCGAAGGCGTTTCCGCCATTTGCATGCTGATTCAGTCGGAAGTTAGAATATTTCTTGGCAACGGTTTGCAATGCTTGCCTTCCTGCTTTGCTTGTTGGAATCATGTTGTGCTCAACTTGGACTTGAAGAACCCAACAAATTTGAGACAGGGTGTCTCGGCAAGAGTCTAGCACACCGAGAGCACCCGGGCATGTGCAAAGTCTGGTAAGTTGGAGAGATGCAAAGTGCGACCTTCCAACGGCACCCAAAGGATGTCCTGCTTGATGTCCAAATCAGGGTATCGCTCCACCAACCTGAGCAGCATGAAGGTCTGCAACACAAACAAGCATCCATCAAAAGCAGCAATGCTCTTTGAAACTCGCATGTGCGTGATACCCGCCGACCTTCTCAAAAGGGGAGGCTCCTGGGAAGGGTGGAACACGTGAGCCCGCTTGGATCCTCGGCAGCGTCTAGATGGCTGTATTCTACATGCAGCCATGGGGCCATTTTAGCGCCAGTTCGCGCGCGATTCATTTGTGATGTTAGACTGTTGCCCAAACGCCTCCCTGCTTGGACTTGTCTTTGCGCAAAAAGTTGTGTGTGTGTGTGTGCTTGCTCCTGGGCTCGATTCCATCCATCACCACGCTTGTCACGAACATAGATGTTGCGCTTGACTGAAAGATGTTGCGTCGCTCGGGCTCAAATGGTCATTGGCATCCCTGGCTGGCGCATGTGCAGTTTTTTGCGCATCTCCCCCGCGGAGGCAAAAGCGAGCATTTTTCCCCAACAGCTGAAAGCGTTGGGGTCTCAGCCCAGATAGGCTCCGGGGTGGTCCGGGGCGCCCCTGAGGTAAAGATCCCACGAGAGTTCCACGAGGGTTACTGAGTTCCACCAGGTTCTGCGAGGGCTGCGGGGTGGTCCGGGGTGGTTTGAGGTAAGGTTCCACGAGGGTTCCACCAGGGTTCCACCAGGTTCTACGAAGCCATCGGAGCAGTAAATTGAAAATTGCTTTGCTTATGAGCGGAACACTAAGCAAAATCGAAATCAATTGTTTTCAGCACAGTTTCACTGTTTTGTCACTTGCTCGCTTGCTCAGGCAACGCGTTGGCTTTGTGGCAAACTCACTGTATAGCAGAGTAAGTGCTTGGCACTACTGAGTACTACTTGGTGGGCTTTGGGTTCCAAGCGTTCCGCGAGGCTGCGAGGGCTACGGAATAAAACTCTAAAAGCGCTCCACGAGGTTTCCACCAGGTTCTGCAAAAGCTATGGGGCTGCCCTGAGGAAAGGTTCCAACAAAGTTTCACGCTGAGCCCACGAGGGTTCCACGAGAACGGTCTGCAAGGTTCACCGGGCCCAGTCGGGCAGGTCGGGGACCGATTGCACCGTCGGGGCCCGATCGGGCCCCGATTGCGCCGTCGGGCCCCGATCGGGCCCCATCAACTACCAAGCCAGTATCGCCTAGTTTTGCTAGATACACTTGTAAGGCCGCATCCTAAGCAAAACCGGCGTTCAGCTACAATATAGGTGGCTGGGGTTGGTGGGAGCCCGGGCCCCGAATTGCGCCGTCGGGCCCCGATCACTCTTAGTTTTGCTTCACAAAGTTACAAGGCGGCATCCTCAGCAAAACCGGCGGTGAGGTGGGTCCCGGGGCGGGTGTGGTGCTGTTGGGGATATCCCCTGAGCTTATTTTTTCGGAGCTGCCCGGCAACGGACAGCCTCCCCACTGCCAGCATCATCCCAAAAAATGCGGATAATGCCGGGTACGCTGGCAAAGAAACTGAAGGGAAATGTCGGGGAATGAAGGGAAATGAAGGGAAATGAAGGGAAATGCAGGGAAATGAAAGGAAATGAAAGGAAATGAAGGGAAATGTTGGAAATGAAAGGAAATGAAGGGAAATGAAGGGAAATGAAGGGAAATGAAGGGAAATGAAGGGAAATGAAGGGAAATGAAGGGAACTGAAGGGAACTCATGGGAAATGAATAAAAATGAAAGGAAATTACTTTACATGAAGCGAACTATAAGGAAACAGAAGGGGAATTGCAAAAAAAATGGCGGGCTGTGTCGCGTCAGCGCATAAATAATTATGGTAACGTATATACAATATCATAGACACATGCAGTTTTATATATATTGGGGGTGGCCCCGGACCACTAACAGTGAGCACAAATAGGAGCACAAAAAAAGCACAACAAAAAACAAGCAACTTTGCTCTTTTTTAAAATTAGGTACCCGCGCAGGTCTGAAACCTAAACTACTCGTTCTGCATCTTGGGGGATAGCTCCGGGGACCTTGAAATAAAGTGATTCAAAGACTATTTGCACTATGACTTATTAGTCCAGATACAATGGGAAAGTTAAATTGGCACACGCAACACGACGGCTAGCGTGGCAGTTGCAACATTACCTTTCCGTCCTTCCTTTCTGTTTGGCTTGGTCGCTGCTGCTTCCCACAACACCCCCTCCCAGTCAACCTCCCCCCAGCGTAAGCCAGAGCCTTCCGATTCACAGCCCCTCCCGGCCTTCTCTCAGCCTCCGCTCCCAACCTCCTCCCTGCCAACCAAGCTGCCCTCACCCATCCAGCCCCAAACCTCCTTCTTACCTGCGGCCCTCACCCAAACCCCCCCACCTCTCACGCAAACAGCCCACAGCAACCCCCTCCCCTCCGTCTGCCCTTCTCACCAACCTTCTGTCTGTGCTTTCTTCCTTCCTTGTTTCGTTCCAAGAGTGTCGCGGGGAGCACTAACGGTTTTTTTGAGGGGGAGCACTAACGCGCTAACGCGTTTTTTAAGGTGTCCCGGGGAGGCCTGGGGAGGGTCCTGGGGCAAGTAATTTGAATTTTGCGGTCTGAAGGGAAAGTAATTTTGAAAAACCGGCCCGCCGGCCAAGTTTTGCGGTGCTTGTTTTTGTGCTCCAATTGGAGTTTTGCGGTGGTCCTTTGTGCTTTTTCTTGTGGGTTCCGTGGTGCTTTTTTTTGTGCTCCCGCTGGTGGTTTCCCGTGATGAAAAGTAGTAGCGGAGTCTGGGCGGGTGGTAATTGGGGTTTTGGGGTTTTGTGGTGGTCCCTTGTGCTTTTTCTTGTGGGTTCCGTGGTGCTTTTTTTTGTGCTCCCGCTGGTGGTTTCCCGTGATGAAAAGTAGTAGCGGAGTCCGGGCGGGTGGTAATTGGGGTTTTGTGGTGCTTTTTTTGTGCTCCCGATTGTGCTCTTTTTGTGCTTTTTCTTGTGGGTTTCGCGGTGCTTTTTTTTGTGCTCCCGCTGGTGGTTTCCCGTGATGAAAAGTAGTAGCGGGGTCCCTCTGGAGGGTAATTGGGGTTTTGCGGTGCTTTTTTGGGTGCTTTTTCTTGTGCTTTTTTTTGTGCTTTTTCTTGTGCTAGTTTTACGCTTTCCTCTGGAAAATCCGTCCGAAAATTTGCCGAAATTGGCCAGAAGCGCGGGAGCCGGCCGGAGTCAGCGCCAGCTCGGCCAGCTCGGCGCTGGCGCCAGCTGGGCCAGGGGCCAGCTGGCCTGGCCGGGCAGGGTGGGGGCTGCCCAAACAGCTGTCTAGGCCGCAAGGGCAAACGTGGCAGTGGCTCCCCTGGCCCTGAACCTGTCTTTCAGGACCTTGGGCTCCTCCACCAGGCCCACAAACGGAAGAAGCTGAAAGACAAGACGCTCCAACGTGTTTCTGGGCGAAGCGGCCAGCTCCGCGCTGACTGCGCCACTTCCTGCCTGCTTTGGATTTCGCTCTTTGTCAGATCAAGATGTCAGAACTTGGTGTTAGCGTTAGCGACTTGCATTCAACTTGCAGCGACGGCGGAAAAGTGGTAGTGATAGTTGCTGTCTAGGCCAATGTTTATTTGCGATATATGTTTATGCTATGTCTATGTCTCTGTCTATGTTTACGACTCCTGAACCAGCTTTAAACTTTTCCTAGGTCTCCTAAATCCGAATGCACCTACAGTCCAGTGACAACCCCAAAATCGCAGCACTAGAAACCAGTAGGGATAGAACCGTATTTGGGCCTGGGCATGAAAAAACACCGCTCTACTCTCCACTGCATCATCATATAGACCAAACAAATACGCAACCTAAAATTGGTGGGGCGTGCTTACCCAAAACCAATTTGGGCTTGCTGGTGGTCATTTTTGCTGAGGTATTATGTATAAATGGCTTTATTTAACTGTTAGTGCTCGGGGGCCCCCCAATATATATATATATATATACGCCTAGCAACTTTTGCAGGCGAACCCTCTTCAATGTGTCCCGCAGCGTGTCTTCGCTGAAGCTGTCCTCACAAGAACAGGCTGAATCGGCATGTCGGGTTAACCACAGCAACGAAGCTGCAGCTTCGAACCAAAAGCGCAAGAGGCGCGTGTCCTGAGGCAAAGGATAGCACAGCTGCTCCTTCAGCGATCCCAGGAGCATGTACGGCCTGGAGACACACGGGAGTCCGAGCATGGCCCCGTGCGAGGAAGACTCAAAACAAAACTGAGCGGCCCTGCTCGCTTGGGTCATTCCGGCCTCTGTGGCACGAAGAGCAAATCACCCACAGGAGGCCTGGCATCGGCAGGCCAATATTAGGATCAACCAAAGCTCAGTTTTTCCCGCAATGACAAAAGAGCCCCATAGAGAGATAGTCTCCATTTTCCAAAGAGCTCGTAGATAGTCTCCATTTTCCAATGGTATGTCGGTGAGTGTGCCCCATGTCACCTCTTCACTGTTCACCGCTGCTCATGTCAATTGTTTCGACTGCTTGCCAAGCTGTCATGAACGATTGCGAGGGTGCATAGTGCCAGATCTTGTTGTTGTTTGGTAAGCCACCAAACAGCACGTGGTCATATCCTCAGCATTGGCCTAGATTGCGATGCTGTCTGGACCAGTGATTCGTCGACAAGGACACTCCGTGCTCCGTGCCTCTCCACGCTTCCGCAGACAGGGTCCCACAGGCCGCTGGCCACTCGAAGCACCGAAGTCTTGCCGCAACCCGATGGGCCGACGACCAGAACACGCTGGCCTTGGCCTCAGAGGCTGATCCTTCGTTTCCTGGAAAAAGTCTCAAAAATGCAAATTCTGAAGCAAACACGTGTGGGAACATTCGAGATAGTAAATTCAGCTCAAGATAGTTCAAGCCTTTGGCCCCCAACCCGAATCGGCGCCAGGCACCGGACTCACTGAGATCGTCAGATCCTCCACCAGGAGCTGTTCAGAGCCCGGCGCTTTCACCGTGACGTGGCGCAGCAGCATCTGGGGCAGCGGCCCGAGCGCTGAAAGGATAGACATGCAAACGCAAGAGACGCTGCGCTGCGTGCATGCATCCCTATATTTTCCCAGGTGAGCTCATGTGCTGAAACGCATTTGTTCAGAAGACTAAGTCCTGCCTTTGATCTTGCAAAGGACGCGATTTGCGGATGAACAAGCTGCCCAGCGCAGGCTTACTTCTTCGACTTGCAATGTGGGAAGGAAATCCCCGGCTCAAGTTGAAGTACCCAGACAAAATGAATTCTCCCGGGCCTCCTTGGCCGAGCTGGCACCCTCCTCCTGGGATGCGAGTCGCTTGCACAAAGCTCTTTCCAAGATGTGCCGAGCCGCCAAGTCCAGCTGCACGACTCCTGGCGATGGACTGTGCTGGCTCTGCCATGGAGGGCTGAGTTCTCGCACAACTTGTCAAACACAAACACAAAAGCCACAGAAAGCGCCAATAGAAGTGTGTTGGCTCCTTGCAGCTCGCCCTCCTTCTCCTTGCCGTTCTCATCGCCCTGCCAAGAGAGTGCCCAACCACTAGAGCTAGATTGAACTCAAAGGCGTTGCGTGCAGGCTCACCTGAAGCGTCTGCCCTCTGTTTTCCCTCTCGCTTTTTTCGTTCGAGTATGAGATGCTCCTCTTTCTCTGGCCGTCCCCTCGTTTCTGTTCTTTCCTTGATTCGTTCATTTAGGAAGCTGTATCCTTAGCTCGGTCCAGCGAGCCTTGCGATTGATCTCCTCCACGGTCGATTGAAAGCCGGCCAATCGGCTGATGCCTGCCCACCTTGGCATTGACGAACATGATCCCTACAATCTTGGGACCTAATTGGCAATGAAACACCTATGGCGACTGCCAAAGGCACCCAAATAAGAAGGCTACCCCAATGTGCATCCCATAATCAACCACCATCCCACTCTGCCAAATCATCTATGCAGTCAAGCCGACCAGTGTGCGATCTGGTCGATGTTGGATACCACGAAGGAGAGAGCACTCCTTAGCAACACCAGGCCATTCAACGATTCAAAGTGGCATCTACACATGTTTCCCGTCATGACAAAGGCTCTCCACCATGCCGAAAGCAAACTTGGCTTGGATGAAGCTCCCGTACCTTTGCATACCAAGACAACAACAAAGTCAATGTCCCAGGGACAAAGAGTCCACGCACGATCCTGGACATAAACCAAGGTTGCTCGATTTCTCCTCTGAGATAGGCAGGTGCCATGATGAGATACGGAAAGAAGTTCCCTGCAAACGTGGCAGACGCGTGTCAAGAAGTGTTATCGTCCCAGAAAGAGCTCTGGCAGCTTTGGCCTGCATAGCCATATGATCGACGCAGCACGCTGATAATGACCTGGCAGCAACCCACTCACAACCAACATGCCAAGGACCGTCGCTGGGAACATGCCTGCAAAACGCGTCATTTTCACGGAATAAGCAGAATACAATTTCAAGTAGAAGTACTTCAAGATCCCAGGAGCTCCCACTTATGCTTCAGACTAGAGTCAAGCTCAACAGGGTCTTCTTTCCCCGCCAATTATCCGAAGCCTGCAATGGAAGTCAACAGGTGCAAGCTCGCCTCCCACTTGATCAGGTAATTGAAGTTTGTCACGACCCAGCCCAATCTTCGCTTTGTCTCCTTCTTCTCAGGCTCCTCACCCCCGTAGAAGGCAATTGCCTGCGGCTGCAGCAAGCTTCAGGTATTTCAAGGTCCTCCGATGTGTCAAGCTACAAAAACGTAAGGGGGGGAAGTCTAGAAATACACACATGGTTTAGATGTGGATTCGTGGGGCATGCGTGTGCGTGTATGTACGTTCAACTTTGGAGGCAGCTGCAAGCAAGTAAGTTCGCATACCTCGGCGTTGTTCCGAATGTGCACCAGCCCGTAGCGGAAATCAGCCTCGTAACCTCACAGCTCTGCTGACAACTGTGATCTTACCACCCGAATCAATGACTTCACAATCCAGTGCCTGAAACAGCGGCTCCAGGAGATTGTACAAGAAACTCACTCACGCTTAACATAGGCGGCAACCCTGCGAACTCCCTCCCACTCCCGGACTCCCGGTCACATCCGGATCATTCTCAGAGTCCCAGCTGAGCTCGGGGCGCAGCTGATTGTAGTTGATCCGCACCAACTTGTGGCTGGCCAGGATCAAGACCATCGTGGCAGTGCCCGAGTAGGCGAACAGCGCCAATGTGAGCTGCTGGCCTCAAGGCTGAAATTCCGTTGGCCACCAGTTGCTGTTTGTCCTGTTTGTCAAGTTGAAGCGTTCAAAACCAAAGCTGCTGATGCTCCACAGAACCACGATGTTGAGCACCTCGATCAAAGTCTCTCCCATGTCTGGTAAGCGGCTCGCTGCAAGTCACTCCAACATTTCGTGAGCATCCCAAGAACACATGGCCAAAGAACTGCCAAGTGGCAAATGTCAGCAAGGCATCGAAGGCGCCAATCTTGGATCAGGCGAAGGGAACGCAACATGTTCCAACTTGCTTGCACTGCCAGCATGCCTGGCACGCCTTTACATCGCCAGTTACATCTGCAAGGCACTGTGAAGGACAAACTCTCCTTGGTAAAGGTCCTCACATCCTGAGCTCGTTCAAGCCAGCTTTGTGTCTCTCATGGATGCTAGATAAGGAAATCTGAACAACTTTAAGGATCTCAAGAAAGCCTTGTGATGGCTCAGCTCCGAATGACCCCGGGCTCTTTGCTCCATCCAGGCGTCATCTGCAATTCGCTGATCGGGGTTGTCCACTTCGGTGTGGGACTCATCATTGGGGTTGATGTCCTGAGTGTTACTATTCCACTGCTCCAAGCATTGACACTGCTCTCAATGCAAGCTCAGGCAAGATCCAAGCCCTGATCCATGTCTTGGGCGTGTGATATGTGCGTTGCCGCACTGAGCGCGTCTTGCTTGCCAGGTCTCATAATAAGCACGATGGCTCATATATCCGTCAATGAAGTTCCGCGTGAGCCACTCTCGCCAGAGAATGGACAGCTTGGCGGTGAACCAGAACTGCAAGCTGCGAATCCTTGCACCAAGTGCTCCAAAACTCATGTGACTGGCAGTTGTCGGTTGTGCCTCTTTGATGACTGCAATGTGAAACCGACGTGACTAAAAGCACGAGCCCTTGCGCACCAGCATCCAGAGAGATCCAGCATGCTTAGTGCGCTCAGAGGCTCGGCAACGCGACGATGAAGCAAGTTGCATAGATCATGATAATCTTGTAGGTGAGGTCAGCATCCTCCGAATCCCAGCTCCGCAAAGCATTAAATCATTACTCAGTACCCGTACTGTGCTTGCCGGCCTTGGAAACCAAAGCATTCGTGAGATCGCGGGCAATGAAGCCAATGCCAGTGTTCAGAACATTGATGATCAGAAGGATGAAGACCTTGGCTGTCTGACCACTGTCTAACAAACAATGAATAAGAAGTGGGCCTCTGGTGTTTATTGGAAATGTCTTTTGTACGAGCAGGTTTAGAACTTGGAAATGTTGATAATGAAGGACAAACCTAAGACAGGAAGGCTGTAAACATCATATGTCGTTATAGATCCTAACGTAAGGATTGTAAGGGTTCTATCAGTTGGCAATTCCCCAGGTTTTTTCTTCCTTCTCCATTCTATCTTCTCAGCTCGAGATTGGCGTGAATGCAAAGCGTGCCAGCGGCTTTTGACGGAAATGTACTTTACCTTGAAGTTGATGGTTGCGGTTTGTTGGGCACTTACTAACTCAGTGGCTGGCTGCCTTCATCATACCCTCTAAGAAACTTGGCACAAAAGCTGGGTCCCGCGCGATGGCCCCAAGCAGCATCCAACCAATCCATCTGCGTGCGGCAGGCCGTCAAGACTTAAACACGCCAAAGTGGCACGCATGTCCAAAGGCCCAAGAGGATCGGAATGACTTGAGAGACTTGAAGGACAAAAGGCGTCACGGCACGGGCTAGCCGGTTCACCAGCGCCAATTTATTGAAAATGCTCAGAGCCTCAGCCCGCCTGCGGCCCTTCAGCTGCTGGCGGCTGCAAATGAAGCTCAAGGTGCCCACGGCACTCAGGCCGTAGATCACGCCTCGAGGAAGGCAGAGTTTGGTGGAATGGAGTTTGGAATGGGGTCGACCAGGAGTCCCAGGAGTCCCAGCTAAACACTGAGAGCATCCTGCAAGTGTCCTATTCAGATGCAGCACATTGACGTTTCTTGCAACTAGCGCCGGCCAATTGATGCCTGCATTGGCGCTTCAGCGATCGCAAGGCGCGAGCATCAGCATTGCCAGCATCATCAGCAGAATAATTGCCAATTTCCAGCACAGCAAGCATTTCAATGAAAAGTGTTGCTTCTGGGGCGTTCCGCGGGCCTGACGCTATCATCAGAAAGTACGATGGTTGCAACTTTCGCACAGCGCTCTCTTGAATTCCGTCCAACATCTCCAGCATCAAGTTTTGTTTGACAGAAAATTGGCGGGCACAATTCAACGTGATGCCAGCTGCAAGCCCTCTGCCCAGCGAAAGCCCTGGACTTGCCTCCTGTTGGCGACTTCCACATCGCTGCCATGATGCCAATGAAGCCACTGTCGCCTGACAGAAAGCCCATCTGCATTGAACTGTTGGGGGCTAGCTCTTCTGCCCATCTTTGCGCCTGAGACCAGCTTCTCCGCTGCCTCTGGTACTGTGGCCTCCACGACCAGCAAAATGCCGCTGACCAGAACCAACGCCATGCCAGTCCTGGCAAAGGTCCACACCACTTGGAAGACACAGTTTGCCAGCCTGTCTAGCCTCTGACAAGGTTGAAAGGAGACTTACAGGATTAGACTGGGTCCCATAGAGTTAAGGGCCAGGGCTCAATTTCTCGGCGTGTGCGAGCATTTTACATATTGCAGCACCATGCAAGTGATTTCGTGGTGACGGCGCATTTACCCAAGCACACTGCACGAGCTCAAAATGAATCCAAGCTTCACGATGAAGAGCAAACAGAGAATCAGCCAGGAGAATCGCCACCCCGATGCATCCGTTCGCAGGAAATACCTGAGTTTGGCAAGAGGGAAGCTGGAAACGCTGCCAACGCTGTGATCGCGCAAAAGAACAACTACTGAAATCACCGTGCACATGAAACTCCTGGGGCCGGAAGACGGTTGCGTGAGGCGGTTCATATAGCCAGCCTCCTTGCTCAGGTGATTCCCCGCCCCGGAGCACGGCACGTTGCAGCCGACCTTGACCTGGCTCACAAACTCTCATGCGCAATAGCCTGGAGTCGCTCCGCAAATACGCGGCATAACATACACACAAGTGGTCAACTTTGGCCAACATGCTCTAAACAGGGCCTGCCTTCAAGTTCATCGAAGCCGTCCTGATGCAAGTGGGCTTCCTCTCCACATCTTTTGTGTGCGGCTTCTCGATCTCCATCTTGGAATGCCTGGTCATGCGAAATGTATGGGCATGAATCATCGGCATCGGGCTGAATGCTGCTCGCGACAATAGCCACTGTAATCAATTCCAAACATGTCCTCCCCAACCCGGTGCAGCCTGGGCTCCGACTCTTTTGAGTCGGGCAATGAGCTCACAGCGTCTCCAGCCAAATGCCGCGGAAAATATATATAAAAATTAGTCACAAGGGAGGTGTGAACGCGGCAACTTGCGTCGACTAGGTCCGCGCGCGATGCACAGCTGTGACCCTGGTGACCCCATAATTAGGGCAAAAACTCCGCATCCCAACCCCCCTGTGACTTGGACCTCTTTTGCACTGGTACAGGCCTGGGCACGCGAGAGGCACCGCCAAAGCCCTCGCACTTGCTTAAAGTCGGTTTGGTCTGTGTCTATGTCTCAACAATGCAGTGCTCTTCCAACAAGCTCCGAGGCCTAAGGCTCGCACCGTGCCGAGCACCAGAAGTGACAGTACGGCGACCATTGCTCAAGCTGAGCCTGAGCCTAGGACGTGACAGTCGCTCAAAATGCACAGAGTTGACAGAGCAAGCAGGGTGCATAAAGCAGGCTGCTGGACAACGCTTCATCGTCACAACCCAGGATGCGTTCAAACATTCACAGCACATGCCGGGCAGCTTTTATATGTACTATCATATTCATCATGGCAGGATGGGTCTCTGTGGATGCTCCCAACCTTTCTGCATTTGTTCTCAGCACCTCCCAATCCCCATGTCATCTCCAAGCATTTATGTGGCACTGTAGGACTGGCACAGTTACGTGTTCGCATGGTCTGGTCGCCGCCAAGTAAGCGTCCATTCTTGCACGAAGAAAGCATGCGTAGGCAGGCTGGCTAGTATGCACCTGTCACTTCAAAGCTTATTCCATCTGTAATTCCCTGCTACATCCCAGCTCCTTTCCCCCGACACCTTGACATCCTGTCATTAGCATCAACCCCCCCCCCTCCCTTGAAGAACCAGTGCACAGTGCAAGTCAATTGTGTCACGCTGTGAGGGACTCAAGCCACCAGCATCATGCTTCACAAAGTCGGACGGGACTAGGATGCTGCGCACAAGAAACCACCTCATGTATGGGGGCTTGGGCAGCTCCGTGAACGGGACATTTCGATGTCAATTTCAATGTTCTGTTCATATAAGCCAAGCATGGTTGCGCGAGAGGACATCTGGTCATCGACATGACTGGGGTGCCTGGCTAGCTCGCCTGCTGCAGGCGGCTGGAAATGACCCAGGCTTCGGGCTCCCTAAAGGGGCTTAGCCGTGCGGGGGCCCAAAAGCCAAAACTCGAAACAGCGGAGCTGCCAACCAGGTAGGACCGTGGGACAGCTGGACTGCAGATTAGATTCGTTTAGGGAGCCCTGAAGCAAACTTAGGTGTCCCTAAAAATACAACAGGAGCCTCTCACACTGAGAGAGTCAACTATGTCAGGACGCTCCTGGAACAATGCTTGACGCAGAGCGAGGCGCGACGGATGGCACTCGACCTATCTGCGAATCATGCGTACAGCCCTAAGCCACATTCCAAAGGGCCTCTTAGTGCATCACCAAGCTCCCCGGGCGCAACAGCAAGCCAAGTAACATCGTGCAAACCCCCCGGCAAACTCGCACGGACAAGCTCTCCAGTGAGTCTCAGAGGAGTCCGTCCCTTTTTCATCCGAACCTTGGCGCTCCTTTAAAACAGCCTTAAACCTATGGCACTTCGGACTGTTTGGGAAGAGTATCACATGACTTCAGGGCTGAACTGAATCCTCGCAACTGCTCCGCTCTTGCCTCAGGCAGGCTGTGCATTGGGTCATCCTTTGGCGTCGCTTGAAGTAATCACCGCCGAAAGCGTAGCCAAGATCTGATTCTCAAAGCGAATCTCTCCAGTGACACGGTTGCCCACGGGACCTCGCAACACGGCATCTCGTGAGGGACTGAGCACCTTTCGGGGGTTCCTAGGCGCGGCTGAGGATAGCGCCATCCTGTTGGAAGGGGCAGTAGCACTCGAAATCCAGTTCCTTTGGGCTTCGGAGAGATCTCAAGTGCTCAATGCAAAGACCACGGGGTTCCGGGGTTCCGGCCTGACCGATGGGCAGAAATGCCTGTGTCTCCACGTCCAGTTTCCAAGTGATGGAGGTCTTCTCCTTAGGTGTCACTGCAATTTGCATCAATCCAGGAGAGCTTGCAAGGTCATCGTTAGACTGTCAGCACAATGTCGGCCGACAGGTCGGCAGCACATGCCCCTCACTCAGCTGCATTGGAGACTCTCGAGCATCACATCTTGGGAGATGCGCCAGGTGGTCATCCAGAGCTGCCAGAGCCATGCCCGGATGAGCTACCTGAGGCACTCGCCAATTATCTCGATTCGTGCTGTGGATGTCTGATGCCCCTCCCCAACTATAAGCTAGGCTGCCAGAGACATGCTTCCATCCAGTGGCTTCTTCCTTGGGGTTGCGATCTCACTCTTTCTTTCTTTCTCTCTCTCTCTCTCTTTCTTTCTCGCTTTGAATGTTTGAGCAAATCTAAAGCGACGCTCTTGCCAAAAGCTCAATCGGAAAGCACGAACATGGCGTTGGTTCTTCGGACTCGCAGCTCGCATCTTAGACGACAAGCCCGGCGAAACCAAATCGGTGCCGCGAGAATCCCCGCTTCCAGCCGCGGCACCCGTCCGGAGTCAAGAAGAGCGCCTCCGTAGCCTGTGGCCCCAGCTTCAGGATTCCCTCCTGCAAGCGGTGACGAAAAGGCAAGGCAGCTGAAATCGCGGGTGTTGCAACGAGCAATGCTTGAAGCATTCAAATCATTGAACGCACCCGGCCATCGACTGTGTCTTGTGAATTGTGCCATTTGTGCCACTATGAGAACTGTCTGTTCCATAAGTCTGATCCGATCTCTGGAGCAGAACAATTTTGGTTCAGAGCTCTTTGAGACAAACCACACCGTACCAGTAGTTTAACCAGCCAAGGTGCAAACAGGATACCGCCTGCATCCTCAGTGCGTCCAACAGCTCTGTCGAGACTGTGCTGATATTTTGTCGCAAGACTCGGTGCAACATGCGCAAAGGACAACCTGGGCCAATTCGCCGAGCAGCTTTCGCAAAGTACCTCGGAACATCGAAGTGGCACTACCAGTGCAACAATAATTCAGCAAGTGCGCCCTTGCAGTATGTGGACAATAATGCATGCATGATGAACGCGCTCAGACTGCCAAAGCAACAAGCGCTGAAATACCAGGCGGGCCACTTTTCGAAACTGACAGCGGCGGGGGTAAGACCTGGATGCACAACGGAAGAGCAGCAACTATTGCACCTACTTACTGTACCCACTCAGACCTGAGAGCAGTTTCCGATTTCAATGTTTCAACTTTGTCAATACTCAAGTGAGCACCAAGCTTGAAGCCTCGCAAATTTCCGGCCGGCCTCCTGGAAAGCAAAGGTCGTTCCTCATGTCTCCAGAGCCCCGCACCGGACGGTTCGCCCGCAAGTGCCTCAGTCGAAAATATGCCATGCGGCTGCGGCAGGCGGCTGCGGGAAGCGACCCACATCAGTTCACAGGTGTTCGGGGCTTCACAGCAAAAACAGCCAGCTGTCAGCAAAAAAAGTATTCGCCTAATGAGCGATGATGCCAGAACGTACCTCAAGTGAGTCAAGCCAACCACAAGGACTCATGGCTAGGCGGCAATGAGCTTCTTGAATGGGGTGCCTTTTGACTGAAAGCGGCATTTTGTGTTGAAACAGGCAGCCGTCTCAACGCAACCAGCTGAGTCGGAGTGGCTGTGGCTCGAGGACGACCGACTTTGGCTGAGGCTCTTCTGGCGACCTCGCTGTCGCTGCTGGTCCTCGCGGCCAACCTCCTCCACCGCTGCGCAGCTGGCGGGAAAGCGCATGCCGGGCTCCTTCAAGGCAGCGTTCATGTACCTCACCGAAAACACCGAAAGGACCGAAATCAAAACTTCGAGGCGGCTGGAGAGGCACCGTGGTTCCAGGTGTCACTTAGAAACAGGTCCTGTGTGAAACACCATCTGCAGCAAAACCATACAACGTTACGCAATACAAGGACGGTGAATTAAACTGGCAGTCCTCTCAGTTGCACTTTTAAAGCACAACCTGTGCACAACAATTCCACTCACTGCCTTGTGCTAGTTTCATGACGCTGGGTCCCGCGACAGATAGTTTGCAGAGAGATCTGAAACTAACAAACATGGGCGATGCTGACAGCATAGTGCAACCACAGCTGACACGAGGCCAAGCCAAGTTGCCCTTCCTGATCGTACGGTAATCGCTTTGGGTTGGGCGGCGGCAACCGTGACATTGCCAGCTCAGGAGGCACCCAGTCCACTCCTGCTTGCTCCCTGCTGCCCACAACATCATGAATCATGCTACACAAATCAAACAACAAAAGCAATCTACACAGCGCAAAATCAGCCTCAACTCTGTGACTCAGTGCAAAGCACGCGCAACTGCCACATCAGACAAATCCATGAACAAACTGGCATCAGCTACAGTCGCAAGGAATGCCTGGCGGCGGAAGAAAGCATCTGGTTGGCAATCCTTCCTGAGCGTCTGCAGAGTGAACGTTCTACTGTATCAGACCACGGGGGTGGCTTGTCAAGCATCTCTGGCACATGGGACACGATTAAGAGTCAAGAGTGAAAGCATGATGCTGGGAACAAATGATATTCGCGAAAAAGCTTGTGGCCCCAATATGTGAGTTCCCCTAGATCCCTCGTTGGACATGTTTACCAAATATCGATGTGCCACGCGCAGCAATGCCAGCTCATTGCAGGCCAAGCGCGGGCAAGCGCAGGGGCTTGGCTGGAAAAGATATCAGGGTTGCCTCTCCGCGCCGGCTTCAAAGCAAGCACTCGCATCAGCAATTGCGGTTTGCTGGCGTCATGCCTTCCATGAAACAATTCCTCCTACCAGCCTAGCAGTGTGTCTCACAGCACAAGCAACATTGGCAAAAAACATACCCGTGCTGCAATCATGCATCTCATGGAGTCTTTTATATGCCCGGCCTCGCCGAAGGAAATGAGAGTCTTGTCCAGCTTCCTCGTATCAGCATGCGGATACAGCCTGCCCTGCAAGCTTGTGGTGAATCCATCTCTCCCTCTCTGTCTCTGACCTCTTCACCGAATTCTTTTGCCTTCAGATTCTTAGTCCAGGTGTCAAGCTGACCTTTGCCACCATCTCTTCAAAGCCATAGGCCCCAGTGTGTTCGAGTCCTCAGACTCTGCCCCCGGCAACAACACCCATCACCCAGACCGGGCTGTACAAATCGCGCAGCGAAGATTCACTACGCGACCATTTCAAGCTCATGGTTCTGCCACTGCAACACTGTGGCATCTCGCGGCAAGGTAGTCCAACAAGGTTTGGCATTGCAAAGGTTAAAGTGAGAGAGAACCGCAGCATGCCGAGACGTGGTGCGACATTGGGTTCTCATGTCACTGAAAGTGTGCTGGGCGAATGGCCCAATGACGTAGTCCAAACGCACCGGCACATGAAACATCGCTGCTCCCGTCCACTGCCAGCTGCATAATAAGTCTTAGCAAAGCAAGGCACCAACGCTGACCGAGATCTCCAGCGTCTCGAAACATGGGCAAGGCTTGCTGAACCTGAAGCCGGCAACTCTTCCAGCCGGGAACTTGTGATCGCACCGCAACTGCTGGCTTAGAAACTGGCAGCTGATCTTTTTGAGCATGGCATTCGAATTCCAGGTCAGGCGGGCAAGATACACCTCGGCTGCAAGCATGCGTCAACATGCCAACGTTGAACAACTTCGAATCAAGAGTTCTGAAAGTAATGCGCGTCAGGCCATGCATCATCTAGAAGCCAGTCCCCTTCTACGATAGGCTGGTGATGGCTAGAGCGTGGTTGCAGCTGCTGCAGTCACGCCCGATATTGATGGTTCACAAGACTGGCTGGGCACATCGGCACCCAATGCTTTGGTGATGCCGCCCAGCGTGTTTCATCCTCTCTTTGGGACTTTGCTTTTGACATCAGAATCACCAGCTGTGATTTGGAGTTCTGAGCGCCAGCCAGGCTTGCATTCAAGCTGTGAATCAACATTGGTTTATTGTGGGTTTCAACTCGCAAAGCCACTGCGATTTGCAGCCAAACATTCAGCGAGGGCTACCATGCACGGGGTTGCTTCTGGCCGTCAAAGCTCTCCACGCAAACGCGCTTTAGTGAAGTCAGCATCCAAAACACTCAAAACCAAAACGAGCAAGAACACGTTGATGAAGAAATACAGCGGACAGAAAGGAATGGTTCCATTCATGCCCCGTATTTGCTGATCAAATATTGGTGTAATTGAGATGGTGTTGTAGTTGTTCGCAGGATGCTCCGCAGTAAGGATAGCACCCGGAAGGTCAAGTTATCCTGCATGTATTACCAACATCAGATGAAGCCTGCCTGCTCTTGATCAGCTTTCCTCCGACTATTCATTGTCGGTTTGGAATGGTGGTTTAGAAGTTAGGCGATTGTTTCTCATTAACCTTCTGCAAGAACCAGAACTTTGACCTTGTCAGTCTCTTGTGCCAGTCGTCTGCTGAGCGTCCGCGGCGTCTGCGAGTACCATGGCTTCGGCTCCGCCATGCACGCCAGGCGCGAACTCACCTTGGCGCATGGCCAAAAACTCCCCAAGGCAACCGAATGGTCCACAAGCCCTCCAATCCCCTTTCGCTACGGTCGACATCAGCGTTTGCATACGTGATCCAAGTGGCTAATGGATCATGCTTCCCAAAGAAGAAACAAACGATGACCATGCTCGCACGGGAGTGCAACGCCCATACTTGTCTAGTCACCATCCTCCTCCGGCTCTCCTCTGCTCATGGACTGGGTCGCCTCAGAGACAGAAACAAACATCATTCGCTGGCAGGAAACAGTGCATTGAGAAAGCTAGTCTCAGCCCATACATCTGAACGCATGAACTTGGAATACACAGGATACAGTATTGCTAAGAGCGATTGCCACGCCCGGTAGCCGCAACTGCCATGTGCATTGGACTGAATCAGGCGTTTCCTTGCAGCCAGCACACTTGAGCGCCAAACCTGACCACACCACGCAGTGAGGACATTGCGCCCAGCGTTTCCGGTATCTCCAGAAAATAGAGAACTGCCACGGTGTCCGGCAGAAGTCCTGCAACTGGGTCCTCAGCAACCGCTGAAGGCCACAATCAACTCAGAGCCTGTGACAGCCCAATCGGTGCAAGGGGCGCGTCACAAAACATTGGGAGAACAGAGTTGCAATCTGCAAGAGTTGCAATGTGTCCTTTTTTCCTTTTTGGCATCCCATTGTACATGATTTTCCAGATGAGCGGCTGCACTGCGGCAGTACACGATCTTCCCATCTACCTCGCGAGGGAAGCAGCGCTGCACTGGCGCGAACTTCTCGTCTCCAAGCAGCGACCACAGCGCGGCCTCAAAAGCAATGCGAGCTGAATCCGAGAAGAGTATGTTTGGGCTTCTGAGAATGCTTGCCAAGTTTTCTTCATGACCCCGATGATACTGCTGTATTTTGTGAGCGACACCTTGTCTCTCCCCTGCGACTAAGTGGGTCCTGGCACCTCATTAATCTTGACGCCTGAAACTTTCTTGACTTGAAACATATTGTGTGTGTGTGAGTGCGTCCTCGTCTATGCGTGTGTGTGTGTGTGTCTGTGTGTGTGTGTGCGTGTTTGTTTTTGCTTGTTTGTTTGTCTTTTTTGTTTGTATGTTTGTTTGTTTGTTTGTTTGCTTGTTTGCTTGTTTGCTTGTTTGTGTGTCTGTGTGTCTTTGCGTGTTTGTGTTTCTGTGTGTTTGTGTGCGGCGAGTATTTGTGTGTTTGTGTGGTTGCGTGTTTGTGTGTGTGTCTGCTTTTGTTTGTTTGCTTGCTTTTGTCTGATTGGTTTTGTTTGTTTGCTTGTTTGATTGATTGTTTGCTTGTGTGTGTGTGTGTGTGTCTTTGCGTGTTTGTGTACTTGTGTGTTTGTGTGCGGCATGTATTTGTGTGTTTGCGTGTTTGTGTGTTTGTGTTTGTGTGTGTGTGTGTGTTTGTGTGTTTGTGTGTTTGTGTGTTTGTCTGTGTGCGTGTGCGTGTGTGTTTGTGTTCGTTTGCGGGTTGTGTGTGTGTGCGCGTGCGGGGGTGCGTGCTTTTGTGTGTGTGTGTGTGTGTGTGTGTGTGTGTGTGTGTGTGTGTGTGTGTGTGTGTGTGTGTGTGTGTGTGTGTGTGTGTGTGTGTGTGTGTGTGTGTGTGTGTGTGTGTGTGTGTGTGTGTGTGTGTGTGTGTGTTCGTCTGTGTGTGTGTGTGTGTTCGTCTGTGTGTGTGTGTGTTCGTCCGTGTGTGTGTGTGTGTTCGTCCGTGTGTGTGTGTGTGTGTGTGTGTGTGTTCGTCTGTGTGTGTGTGTGTGTGTCGTCTGTGTGTGTGTGTGTGTGTTCGTCCGTGTGTGTGTGTGTGTGTGTTCGTCCGTGTGTGTGTGTGTGTGTGTGTGTGTGTGTGTGTGTGTGTGTGTGTGTGTGTGTGTGTGTGTGTGTGTGTGTGTGTGTGTGTGTGTGTGTGTGTGTGTGTGTGTGTGTGTGTGTGTGTGTGTGTGTGTGTGTGTGTGTGTGTGTGTGTGTGTGTGTGTGTGTGTGTGTGTGTGTGTGTGTGTGTGTGTGTGTGTGTGTGTGTGTGTGTGTGTGTGTGTGTGTGTGTGTGTGTGTGTGTGTGTGTGTGTGTGTGTGTGTGTGTGTGTGTGTGTGTGTGTGTGTGTGTGTGTGTGTGTGTGTGTGTGTGTGTGTGTGTGTGTGTGTGTGTGTGTGTGTGTGTGTGTGTGTGTGTGTGTGTGTGTGTGTGTGTGTGTGTGTGTGTGTGTGTGTGTGTGTGTGTGTTCGTCCGTGTGGGTGTGCGCATGTGAGTGTGTGTGGTTGTGCGTGTTTGTGTGGGTGTTTATGTGTGCGTGGGAGGGAGAAACAGTATGTTTCAGGACCGAGCAGCGTCGTTGGGGGGAAAAGCGGAGTAAATCGACGGGTCCAGTGGCCTCCTTGGCTTTGCAGCTGCATCTCTCTGCGTCCAAAGATGCTCATCAAAATTGACAACGACGAAAATGCTCAGCTGCGACAAAAGCTGAAATGCTGGCCGGCGTGTGTATTGCCGCAAGTCGACAAGCAAACTTTGACTGCCACGTGCTGATCAAGCAGTGTATCAAAGCTTCGGACCAAGACTCTTCAACGTTGCTTCGGGGAGCCATCGACCGTCTTTATCTTTGGCCGAGCGATCCAGGCAGCCTACGCGGGGTTGGTAGATCTGCTCCTTAGGCTGTTGCGGGTTCGGTTCTAGCAGCCGGGAAGATGGCATGGCATTATGGTACGTACCACTCCAGGAAAATAAATTGAGAGAGGACATCCACTCAAGCAAATGCAGTTATTGACTTCTCAAATCCAAGCTGCTGTGATCTGCTGGCAAGACGGCACTGGAAAGGACAGCACCTCCACAACATGACTGGCACCACACTGTTGACGCACAAGAACTGGACAGTAAAGCAGCTAGAAACATGCGAAGTGCAGAAGACGTTCTTGCCAAAGCGCAAAACACTCCTGCAACTCAAAACGAAAAGCGGACGCTTAAGACGCAAAGCGCCTTCTGAAGCGGCTTTGGTAGCATGGAAAGGCGCCGAATGAGCAGCTGCACTTGGGGCATCAGCTCTGGCTTCCTCGCTGAACACATGTCATGCTGTCTGCTCAAAGCCTTTCTGAAGAGCCTTGACCCATATCCTTTCCAAGATCAAACTTTTTGGTGCGCTTTTTTGCGCCCCAAGCTGAGAAGTTCAAACCTACCGTGATGAACTAAACGCGATGCAAGCGCGAAAGATCTGCTGACTGCGCTGCCCATATTGCTCAAACTAAGCAACGCCAGAACGGGAAGATTCACCTTTGGGAGTCCAAAGAACTGCAGGATGCCTTGCCCAGCGCTGCTGAGGCTCTTTGAAACCGATGCCAGCATCTCAGTGTGCTTCACCTACACATAGCACGCGGGTGGCAAACTGTGGAACTGGCTTCCCCAATCAAGCTCGGTTGTCAATGTCTAAGCTGCCATCTTCTTGGGATAGTCGTCTTAGCGAGCACTACCATTTCACTGAGTCTGCGCGTCACTTCCGGCCTTGATGCTGACCCAACCTGCGCCAAACGCAGCCCGCTCTGTCTCAAACCTGCCCGATGGCTTTCGCCTCCGAATCTTCTGGAGCCCCGCCTGTGCTCGGACCGGAGCCCTGCAAGAGCTGGTAGCCTCAGACGTCCGGACACGGCGGTTGATTCTGGCCAGGGGCCAAGCAAGGTGCATGGTTCAATCAGGGTGAGGGGGGGATACAAAATGCCAGCGTTTTCTGAAAGTCCTATTGAATAATGGTTTGATTTGGATGCCTTCCAACATGAATCTACGACGTGAACATGTGCTTCTTCACCCAACGGCATTAGTTGTCTAAGGCACGCAAACGCCGAAACTCCAACCCCTGGCCCTTCAGAGCTGCAGCTGGGTGCAAAGAGCTCATCATATACACCATGCCTTTGGTCGTGTGCGTTTACTAGTGCCGGGCGCCACTTGTGAAAAAGTGCGGAGTCATTGAGCTCGGCAAGCTGCTCATAAATTTGGCATCGAGAGTTGCCCAATGGCCAAGCAACGAAGGCGCTCGCCCTTCGCAGCGAGCTCCCGCACAAGCGAGCCCGTGCGGAGTCGCGGTAGCAGCCTGACGTGCGGCCAGGCTCCAAAAAGCAGGGCATTTGTCCAAATAACGGGCAACTTTGGGTCAAATGAGTTCAAGCTTCTCTGCCCCAGTTTGCACCGAGCTGCTCCAATGACTTCAAGCTCTGACCTTCACGAACCATGATGCCCCCGTCCTTGCCACCGCCGACCTGGAACACACGTCTCACCATTGATTGGGCATGTTGCGGATCCAAACACTGCCGACCCGACTGAAAATATGGAGGAAATTCCAGCTTTCGGCGAGTGGCAACTTCCCATATCAACACCTTGGCCAGGATCGGGCCGGGACAAGACATTGGAGAAGGAAACACCAAGAGCTCAACAGCAATGCAAATAGTAATGCGTTTCGAGGCACGCTTTGGCAAATCTTTTTGTACTCGTTTTCAACCTCGGAAATGCCATGGCGCGTTGTCTTTGAACTTGCTCAAAAGGCTAACCTTGGAGGAATATCTGACAGCGGAAGCGTGTAGGCGGCCTGCATTCAAATTCCTACCTGCTATGCTTTGAGTTGTATGCCGGTATCAAATGCTGGTTTCTGTTTTGAGAAACTCCGCGAGTTGACACTGAGGCCTTGTCCTCTGCCCTGCGAGGGTCCGAGCGTAGGACGGCATCTGGCTCTACCTTGGGGTCTGAGATGAGGCAAGCAAAACATTTAGGGATGTCCACCACCGAGATCACCAAGCCACTTATTGCAATTCTTATTGCGCAAGACATGAAAGCATGCAAATTTGCGAGAGCACAGGAAGTGGGGGCGAGCAGGTGATGCTTCGGACATATTTCGAGACTAGAATCCAAAGGCATGGTACAACTGCTCCCAAACTGACAATGGGAAGTCGCTCACTGACTTGCCAAAGAGCCACCACCTTGTCATAGACTGGCTCAATTGCACCTAGCCAAGGCGAGGAAGGGCAGAAGTGACTTCCGGGCTGCACCAAACTCAACGTACAAGACCCGTTTCAAAGTGTTGAAAGTCTTCAAAGCATGCAAGCCAAGAGAGTTCACCCGTTGCAGCTGACCAAAAGAAAAGTATAATTTATTAAACATAAAGGTTTGAGGCCTGCCTGGCGCAGGCTGCGAATCGATTGCCATTGCTTAAGGGCCAAAACGGCGACCCTCCAGCAAATACAAACTGGCATTGCTATTTTTGATAGAGCACTGCTTCAAGGCAATAAAGGGTGGCGTTGGAATGCTGCAAGCATTGCTGTGGACTGAGGTGATTCAGGCAATTTTGCAAGCTGCTCAGTGTCTTTCAATATCAGGCGCGGGACGCACCCTGGTAGCATTGAGCCACAAGCACAATCAAGGATTTCAAGCCTGCGTGATGATTTCAATGTCAAGCAAACGTGTCCGACATGAATATGACGCCCTCCAACTCTCCCTTTGGGTGTGTCATAATCAGGAAGCCCGAGAATGCTCAGGGTGCAGCCGTCCAAGGATCACGACCGTAGACACTCCGGCATAATTCGCAAGTGAATGGCGATACAATGAACCGAACGATCGGACTCGTGCTACTGGACATTGCCACGAACCAGGAAGAACTGAAGAACTATTGAATGGGCAGGGCCGCTCTTTTGAGGTAAAGCATCCTGCCTGAACCAGAGCTGGACATGAGCGCGTCTTTTTCAGTCGCTCACCCTGGCTCATGGCCTGCGCTGTGACTCCGTTAGAGATTGCCAACGAACACTGCGATGCGTACGAAGCCAGGAAGTCAACACACCCAGCACTTTTAGCTGCAACCTGTACCCACCTGAACAAAGCCTTGAGATGTGGTTTGTGAAAGCGGGCGAGGCAAGCATGCGTTGCCTTTGACCACGCCCCAAAATGGCAATCAAAGACTCATCACTCTGATATGATTTGCTTTTTCCTCGCGTAAACAATGATGAGGGCAAACCTAATCAGAACAGTCGGCACTGCTGCACGCGGATAAGCGGGAACAGTAAACATGGGAATATGGCAGTAACATGGTTCTAACTAAAGAGGATGATATGTCTGGAGAGGAAAGGGAAGGAACGAGTGCTTGACCTCTCTAACTCGAGCCAGCAAGATGAAATCCAAAAGTCAAACCGTCCGTGGCAAACAGAACCCCTGCTTGCTCCTCCAGCAGGGACGAGAGCTCAGCGCGCTCCGAAGCCTGCGCCTTGGCCTTGGCAGCTGGGGTGCATGTCAAAGCCACCGGTCACACACAAAATGGGTTTCATCGCAAGCTCCTGTCACGCCACGGCGTCGCGCATTTTGTCCTTTCAGCTTGAAACTGGATGCTGCAAGCTGCCAAGCTTCCAAGCTTGTCGTTTCCAGGGAGCGGAAGCACTAGGCGAACACACCTGCGATCTTCTGAGTCCCGGCCCTCTACACCATTGTTGATTGACTCATGGCGTGACACTGGGCAGTTCACAAACGATCATAGGCACTGCCCCTAGCTGCTTCCCCGTCCACATCTGTTCAGGCTTTATGTACAGCATGCAGCATGCGTCACTGCGGAACGATGACAGGGAGAAATGTCAACCAACTCCTCCCTGACTCTCTGAATTTGCGCTTTGGAATTCCATCCTGATATTCGGAAGACTCGAGCAACTCCCACCCCCTCCAAGAGGGTGGCCGTTGAAACTCGTGGCTCTCAGTCCTTCTGATGCAAGGTCAAGGGCACCTGATTGCGGCGCCCGTGCGGCCTTGCCCTTCTTGGGCTAGGCATCGGCTGCATCTTCGGCATCTGAATCTTTGGTATCTGAATTCTGCTCATGGGGACCTTCGTCTTCTGCGCCTTTGCCAAATGCGGGCAGCCCGCACGAGTCGCCCGAGCCGCCCAAGGAAGCGCTACCAAAGCCGCAAGCAGCTTCCAGGGGCCGTGCCTGGGCGGGCGATCAATCCGCGGGCGAGCCACACGCGGCACCTTCTCCATGGGAGCCTTCACCACCGCTGCCTTCACCGCCGCTGTCTCCGCCTCCGTTTCATCCCCCTCTTCCCAGAGAAACACTCGCTGAACGTCCGCTGGCGTTTCCAGATGCCGAGGTAGGTCCTGAATGATCTGGATAGCTTCGAAAATTGGCAAACCTGCGTGCTGGGACTTCCCGGCGATTATCATATTCACGCAGAAGCCCATGATTGCATTTCGCGTGTCCTTTGTCGCCACGATGTGGCTCCAAAGCTCCAGAAGCGCGTCCCCGCTGACGAGGTGCGAGAACAGATCGAAGATCCATGACATCGTAACCATAGATGGTAGAAAAGATGAATCCTCATCATCGTGGAAGCGTGCGAAAATGCCTGGGCTTCTTGCTTGCAATGTCTCCCAGAACAGCTGAGCTGTTTCTGCTTCCGCAGTTGCAAGCTCTAAGGTCCAGAATTTGCGGTCCATTGCTGCGAGGGCATACGTAAAGAACCGATTAACCTCTGCCTCCTGGTGCCCGGTCATCAGGCACACGGCCATCCTTGGTCAGCACATTATCTTGCGCAAGTCGCGAAATGGTTGGCAAGAGCCGCGCAAGATTGCAGTTGGCCTGCTCTAGAGAAAAACACATGACCACACAAGGCACTAACAAGACTACCAACAGAAGCCACAAAAAAGCATCACAAATGACCACCGCAAGGTCCACCAAACGAGACTCGACGGGCTGCTGTCTCCTCAAAATGATTGGTTGCTTTGGAAAATCTGGTGTGTCCAGTTGTCTTGATTGTTTTGAAATGACATCGGGTTTGGGGTGCAGCTGAGGTGGAGTTGGTTTAGGACTGGTTCAGGGTTGCTTGCAGATTGGTCTGCTTGGTGTAGGACGGCGCAAAGCTTTTGAGGTGGTATAGTATTGGCTGCAAACTTAGGGGGATTAGAATATGTCAAGCTGGCTTTGGATTAGACAACGTAAGGTTGAACTTGCAGGCAAGGTGCGTAGATTAACCCAAAAATCACAGGTTCTAAATATCGGACATTCTATTTTATTCGGGCCAACCACCAAGCACGCAAACATCCTGACAACGGGGGTAACAACGGGGGTTCGAGGGCCACAAGACCATCACAAGAAACAAACCACAAACAACCACCAGCTCAAACGAGTACCACACAGCGCGAGACCATCATGAGAGATCATCACAAAACACAGCCAAAAGAGATCAGAACAAATCACCACAAACGACCAAAACAAACCGCGCATTACATTCACATAGGTTTTCAAGAGCTGAAACATCACATAAAGCTACCAAAAACGAAAAAGAAAAAAGGCCCAGCGCATCGCTCTCGTACCTTATTGCTAGAGTCATCAATCAAAGACCACAAGAAACCTCAACAAGAAGCCACACCAAGAGACCACCATAAGAGCTAAGGGCCGCAAGAGACACCAAGAGATCTGCACAGCACACGAATCACACGAAACTGCCACAAGAATCCCAGCCGGGAGACCGCAACGACCAGCACATTGCACGGTTCATGCCATGTGCTTCGGCAACTGAGGCGCCGGCACAGTGTGCATGCCCTGCGTGTACTCCATGTCGGGCTGCTTTTCAGCCCAGTTCATCAGCATGCGCAGGATTGTTGCACGCTGCTCCGAATCTGCCAACCAATTCGGCATCCTGCAGGTGTCTCACAAACCAGGTGCCTTGCCAATTGATGAGCGAAGATCTCAGATTTCGAACACGCGTGCGCAAGGTCCTTGAGACATCTCTCTCCATCACGGCTTGCTCCTGCTCCGACACTGCGCGTGCCTTCTCAGTCCTGTCATGTGGCAACTCGCAGAGACTCGCAACATGCCGAGGGTTTGAGTCCAATAGGGACATGCGCACGGCCCACGGCAACTAAAGTCCTTTCTACCTCGCTGGTGACGGACAGGAACTTCTCGCGCAATAAAGCCAGTGTTGCCATTTTGCAGTAGCAACTAGCGACTTTCTTGAGCCAACAGCTAGCTGAACAGCACACTCACAAGGCGATGCTTGGGAAATACTTTGAGACCGCTGTTAAACGCACACATCTGGAATCGTTTGGTGGCTTGGCAAGGTACAACATGGCACATCTGGTCCCTGACACTGGACATCACTGGACATCACTGCACAGCTACTCACTGACTTGCCAAAGAGCCACCAGCTTGTCATAGACTCGCTCAATTGCAGTGACATCGAGGCTGCACTAACTTAACGCGCAAGCTTCAAGGTCTTGATAGTGGTAAACACACTCAAGCCAAAGGAGTTCACACGCTCCAGCCAAAGGGTAAACAACATTTCTGAGGCCTGCCTGGTGCAGGCTGCGAATCGATTGACCCTCCAGCCAAAGCAAGCTGGCATTGCTGTTTCGATAGAGCACTGCTTCAAGGCAATAAAGGGTGGCATTGGAATGCTGCAAGCATTGCTGTGGACTGAGGTGATTCAGGCAAACTTACGAGCTGCTCAATGTCCTTCAATATCAGGCGCAGGACGCACCCTGGTAGCATTGAGCCACAAGCACAATCAAGGATTTCAAGCCTGCGTGATGATTTCAATGTCAAGCAAACGTGTCCGACATGAATATGACGCCCTCCAACTCTCCCTTTGGGTGTGTCATGAACAGGAAGCCCGATAATGCTCAGGGTGCAGCCGTCCAAAGATCACGACCGTAGACACTCCGGCACAATTCGCAAGTGCATGGCGATACAATGAACCGAACGATCGGACTCGTGCTACTGGACGTTGCCACGAACCAGGAAGAACTGAAGAACTATTGAATGGGCAGGGCCGCTCTTTTGAGGTAAAGCATCCTGCCTGAACCAGAGCTGGACATGAGCGCGTCTTTTTCAGTCGCTCACCCTGGCTCATGGCCTGCGCTGTGACTTCGTTAGAGATTGCCAACGAACACAGCGATGCGTACGAAGCCAGGAACTCAACACACCCAGCACTTTTAGCTGCAACCTGTACCCACCTGAACAAAGCCTTGAAATGTGGTTTATGAAAGCGGGCGAGGCAAGCATGCGTTGCCTTTGACCACGCCCCAACATAGTCATAGTGATCAGTCAAGATGAAATCGAAAGGCAAGCCGTGTGCACATCGTACCCAAGAATGTTCCTCCAGCAGAGACGCAAGCTCAGCGCGCTGTGAAGCCTGGCGCATGCAAAATCAAGCCTTATCCCTGGGGGTGGGCAGGGCACTACTCCAAAAAGAGCTGATTTGACACGGCAAATGTGCAGGGGTCATCGGCTCTTTGGTCCAGCTTCACGCATTCGATTTCACCAACCGCAGATGCCTCCATGGATGCAGATGCCAACCAATGCTGGATAGCCTGAGGCTGAAAAACAACACATGGGAGGCAAAAACCATGCAACTAGCACCGAAGCCTCTGCCAATCCTCGGTGAGGGACTTGCAATCCAGCCCATGCTTTGAGCATAGCCTGTGCGGAAACACATTGCCCGCATATCCAGAGTTTTTACGAAACCACGGGTCTCAAACTACAATCCTATGAACCTGGTACAATCTGAAGCCGCAATCTCAGCGACGGCCATGCCTCTACCAGCTCGTACGTAAATAGCCTGCACCAAGGCACTCCAGAGAAAAATACACGAGTGCCACAAGCAATCGAAAGAAATACAGGTTTCCGAGACACGTGCCCGGAAAACGTGGTGGCGCATAGCTGACAACAACAGACTGACTTTGGCTGCATTCTTCAAAACACCATGAAGGCAGTCCGGGCCTCTGGTGAGTCGCAATGTTGGCTGCTAGCTTCGACAGCAGCCACTCCTACAACCCGGGGGGAAACCGCATGCCGTGGATTTCTGAATGTTTGGCAGAAGCTCCAAAGGCGTTTCTTGACCCATGGTGCTTCTTCTGCTTGGCTCCTTGCGAAGGTTCAGGTGCGCCAGGCAGGAGGCCTAGTGCTGCGCATGGGGATCGCATCAGACATCACATGTGAGCGCCCCGCCATCCGCACTGAGTCCTCCAAGTCCAGGTGGCTGGCGAAGGCGCAACACCTGGGCCGCATGAGATGGGCCATGAGCCAGGCTGAGGCCAGCGCCTGGTTGCCACTCGGTAGATTAGGTGGAGGTCTTGCTCCCCAGCAATCACGAAAGCCTCCAAAGCGGCCAAAGTCAGACAGGTATGCAAGCTGAACTGAAGATGCCTCCAGCACCGGAAGCAGATCATCCGCCGTGAGAACTTGGCATTTCAGGCAGCTTGCATACCTACCCGGCATTTCCTTCGACTGCCTCACATTTTGAAAACTCAAACCTGCACCTTGCAAGACAACCAGAATCAACCAAATTCCCCAAATGCCTAAGTTTGTTGCCAAAAGGCTGTGATTTGTTGTTACGGACAAATTGTGTTCTGAAACTGTATCTGATTGGATCAGCTTCCCGTGGATGGCTCCTTTCTCATGCTGCTGATATGCGTCATGGAATGCCATTAGTGCTTGTCCTGTGCTGGATGTCTCATGGGGTGAGTACCAGCCTTGTTCGTTCCATGTCCATGATTAATCCTAATCTTGGTCTGTCCAACCGGCATAGGCAGGCTCTTGGAGTTCAGCAACTTGCTGCGTGGCAGGATGCTCCTCCGGCTTCTCTGCGATGGCTGCGAACGTTTTGGATTTTCCATTGTCATGTCCGCCTTTTCCTTTGCCATTCTCATAGGATGGATAACCTTTGTTTCCATCATAGGAATATTGGAGCTTGGATTTTCCTTTCTTTCCCTTCTTTCCTTTGCCTTTTCCCCAATATGCCTGGTCGTAGGGATCATAGTTTTCATTGGCCATATTGGCCTTCCCGCCAGAACCGCTTTTTCGGAAGGGTTTAAAGCCACCTCGTTTGTGACTGCCCTTTTTGTTTCCTGATTTTCCTTTTCCTTTTCCTTTTCTCTTTTTGAATCTGAAATTCCGCCCTGACACTTTTCTTGCTATGAACGCATCGTTCTCTTCGAGGACCCAGAATGTCTCTTCATCGTTGTTTGACTTGAATCCTTCAAGTCCTTCTTCATCTTCAACCCAAAAGCCTTCTTCTCCTTTGTGTTCACCTTGTTCGAGGATGAAGAATGTGTTGCTTCGGTTGCCTCCTTGAGGTCGGATGGATGGATCTTGGATGGATGTCCTGGTTGTGATGAAGAGTTCATGGTAATGCGTCTTCAGCATCTCATAGGAGTAGTTCTCGAGTGCTCGAGTGAAATGTTTCTCAGTGACATGGCACTGGTCAGTCTTTCTCTCTGCTGATCTGACAGTTCACTCTGAATGATGAAAAACTGCGCAATGAGATTATCCCCGAAGGGAAATGCATCCCGCTGTCTGTCCTGCATTCCCGTGATACACTGTCTGAGGACTGTCGGATCATCCCCATTTAGCAGGACTGGAGGCGGTGCTCGAGTACCGGCTGCTCGCTGATGTCGAGCAATTGTTCTGCTGTTTGCGTCCTGCGCGGACTGTCGAAATGATGGGGACTGTGCCGTGGAGACGGGCATCAAGTCCATCCATGCTGCCTTCAGTCTGATGAGAAGGGTTTCGAATTTGGATGTGAAAATGAGGAACTCTTGGTTCTGCCTTCTGTGATTGAAGAAACTGAGGAGCCTGTACAGATACACGTTGGTCGCACCTTTCAGGAAGTACTTCTTCAGCGTGTTCTTGAAATAGTTGACTCCTTCATCAGGATCTTGCAAAAGGTCATTTTGGAGGACTGCCTTGTACATGTAAGCATCTCCTGTGAGTCTGCTTTTGAGGAGTGGTCCTCTCTTGGGTGCTTCCACCGTGGTGATTGTCACCCAGTCGTCCACGAGTTCTTCATACCTGAACCAGCTGACTTTTCCGTCGTACGATGGCGGCTGCTTGGCGGTCATCGATAAGTTGAGTGTTTCCTCCGTATAGCCGGACGATTTGGCCATACTTGAGTAGGCCTCCATGAAGCCTTCTCCATCGGATGACATTTTTCCTTGGATCTCTGCGGAAAACCTGCTCCGCTGCCACAATTGAGGGAAAGGATAAGTTATTATCACCTCTAATCCTGGACCTCCCGGATTCGACTCCCACAGGCGCCCCCAAGCAAGGTCAGGATAAGGGCGCCGAGTCAGCAAGACTGGGAGACTGCTCCGCGCTCCGCTACCACAATTGAGGCCCACTGCCGGGGTACCTATCCCAGAAGGGAACTGGTACCCTGTGGTAGTAGAGGGGGGGTTATATGGTCTCTGGATCTAGAGTCCAATATGCCAATATGGATGATTGGAGGATGGATTGTCCCTGGTGGATTGTCTTGTTGTATAATCCTGTAAGCGGCCTGCAAAGGTTCCTTTGTCACGCAATCATGAGTATTGCTATGGTACAGAAGGGCCTTGAGCCAAATGATTGGTCAAAAACAGACACGGGGGGGGGAAGATCTTAGGGGGCAAAGGGGGCAAAGGAAAAGACCTTAGGGAGGAAAATGGAGAAGATCTCAGAAAGAAAAGGCCTTAAAAAGAATGGGGGGCAAGGATCTCAACAGGGAAAGAGGGGAAAATATCTTAGGGAGGAGAAGGGAGAAGATCTCAAGGGGGGAAAAGGCCTTAGGGGGGAATGGGGGGAAAGGATCTCAACGGGGAAAGGGGTGAAAAGATCTTAGGGAGGAAAAGGAAGAAGATCTCAAGGGGGGAAAAGGCCTTAGGGGGGAATGGGGGGAAAGGATCTCAACAGGGAAAGGGGGGAAAGATCTTAGGGAGGAAAAGGGAGAAGATCTCAAGGGGGGAAAAGATCTTAGGGAGGAAAAGGGAGAAGATCTGAAGGGGGGGAAAGGCCTTTAAGGGAAATGGGGGAAAGGATCTCAACAGGGAAAGGGGGAGGGAGGAGAAGGGAGAAGATCTCAGGGGGGGAAACGGCCTTAGGGGGAAAAGGGGGGAAAGGATCTCAACAGGAACGGGGAGGGAGGAAAAGGGAGAAGATCTCAAGGGTGGAAAAGGCCTTAGGGGGGAATGGGGGGAAAGGATCTCAACGGGGAAAGGGGTGAAAAGATCTTAGGGAGGAAAAGGGAGAAGATCTCAAGGGGGGAAAAGGCCTTAGGGGGGAATGGGGGGAAAGGATCTCAACAGGGAAAGGGGGGAAAGATCTTAGGGAGGAAAAGGGAGAAGATCTCAAGGGGGGAAAAGATCTTAGGGAGGAAAAGGGAGAAGATCTGAAGGGGGGGAAAGGCCTTTGGGGGAAATGGGGGACAGGATCTCAACAGGGAAAGGGGGAGGGAGGAGAAGGGAGAAGATCTCAGGGGGGGAAAAGGCCTTAGGGGGAAAAGGGGGGAAAGGATCTCAACAGGAAGGGGGAGGGAGGAAAAGCGAGAAGATCTCAAGGGGGGAAAAGGCCTTAGGGGGGAATGGGGGGGAAAGATTTCAACGGGGAAAGGGGTGAAAAGATCTTAGGGAGGAAAAGGGAGAAGATCTCAGCGGGGGAAAAGGCCTCAGGGGGGAATGGGGGGAAAGGATCTTAGAGGGCAAAGGGGGGGGGGAAAGCATCTCAACAACCAAAGGGACTCAAATAAGAAAGCAGGCCTGTAATATCGGCGGCCTGAGCCGGAGGCGTTAAAATATCCAAGAATGCGATCAGTTCGCGGCCCAAACCTGTTCTCCTCCCCACACAATTTGCCGGGCTCAGCCGAGTGGACTCGATTCAACCTCACCATGGCGGCCAAGCTGCCGCGAAGCTCGGGCAGTAAGATCTGGGTGGCATGCGAGTATGCCTCGCAGGTCGTTTCGGCATGTCGTTTCGGCATCGGCATGCCGCAAAAAGAGACGCGCGCTGCGCCGGGCTCCATGGCCACCAGTGGCAGCACCTGGCTCGAAAAAGTCGTCCACGAGAGACAACCAACTCTGTAATACAACAAATGCGAGCACTTGTTGCTTTGGAGTGGGGGGAGTCGGGGTGGGTTTAGAGGTTTAGCGTGATTTCCAAAGTTGCAGGCCAGTTTCAAGCTCATTTGCGGTGGCTTTAGGGCTGGTTCAGACGGCTCAGCTAAAGTTGAAGTTGAAAGGTGAATTTAGGTTTGCTTTGCGCTTGGTTGCGAGTTGCTTCAGGGTTGGCTTCGGATTGGCTTTGGTCGGATTCTGGTGGATTTTGAATGTAGGGGTTGCTAAGGGTTTTATTCAGGGTGGGCTTAGGGTTGGGTCGTTTCAGGGTTAGCTTCCAGTTGGTTTGGGTTTGATTTAGGGTTGGGCTGGGGGGGGGGCTTAGAGTGGGGTTAGGAATGGTTTCTGGTTGATTGAGCAAGGGCGTGGGGTCGGGTTAAGCTTCAGTCGGGGAGGTTGAGGAATAGTTCAGAGTTGAGACAGGATGGGGCAGAATCAGGATTGGTTTAAGTTGGTCCAGGGTTGCTGTTTAGGGCTCATTTACAGTTGGTCTATGGGTTTGGTTTGGTGTGTTGGTTTGCTTGCGGTTGGTGTGAGGGGGTTCAGGGCTGGTTTGGGATTGGTAGCGCAGTTCAATTTCCGATTTAGGATTGGTTCGGGGTTGACGTTTTGGGGTGATTTGCAGACCAAGAAAGACCGCGGGACCACCAAAGGGAGGACATGAGAGCACCACGCGAGCAGCTCACACCAGGGCATATTACACCCCTGCCTTTGGCCAGTCTCTATCACCGCGAATCACCAACTGCGAGGCCTCCCCCGCTTGCAGCCGCTTGCCACAAGACACAAAGAACCTTGAGCGGCGTGCTCCATGTCCCACATCCCAAGCCTCCGGCAAGAGCCATTTTGCTGAGATAGATGTGGGAACCTGCTTCAAGCATCTTCAAAGCGCAAACCACTTGAAGCACTTGATGCGAAGGGATCTATGCATTGCGTGCAGCCCACCATGCCCCAGAAAGATCATTGGCGCTCACCGCACTCCTCTCATGATGCTGTGTAAATGCAGCACAGCCTCGAAGACTCTGCAAACCGTCGCTAGCTTTGCCACATGCCGAACCTCCGCAGGCCTGCATGAATCACAAGAGAGCGAGAAGCTTTGAAGCTGTGAGATAAATGCCATGAGTCATGTTGGTGAAGCAAAGCCTCCTTTCACAATCGCAGCACTTTCAAGTATGAAAAGAGTCATCCGAGCTGCTCTTTGGCAAAGACTTCCCAGGATCAACCACACCAAACATCGATCTCATGCAATGTCACGCTTCATATTTGTTTTTGAGAGGGTCGAAGCTTTTGAGTTTGTCCCTGGACGCAGGAATCCGCCAGTCGACTACCCGTCTTTCACCATGGCCATGGCGGTGCCAGGCTCCAAGGCTGCGATGCTGGCCCAAAGCTTCACGTCGGGCCCAGGCTGGAGGCGCAGTCTTTGGACCGTTCGTGAGATTAAGTGACATAGAATGTGCTTGGTCCAAGTTGCAAGGGAGAGAACACGGAATTACTCGGCAGAGTCTACGCCCCAGCATTTTGCACACCTTAGTCGACAGAGCGGTGTCAGGAGCGTCTCAGGAGCTAAATGGCAGCAGCATGGACTGCGATTCAGATTAAAATGCCACGCAGGCCTACGCAAATTGCATTCCAGCGGAAGAAATCGTGATCTTCCATATTCCCTGCACGGCGCATCTCGTGACGGCTTATCATGATTGAGCCCCAGTAGTCAAAACTATCATAGTTGTTTCCAGGGTGGCACAGTGGCTTTGGAAGCCCCAGTGAAAACGTCGGCATCGTCGGCACAAGCTTTCTGATTCCCAGCGCACGATGCGGCGCTGGGAGTCAATTGCAGAGTCGGATTGCCGTGCCTGGGTTGCAAAAACTGTTTGTCAACCCGCAGGGCAAGTGCATCTGTCTGGGAGAGCTGTTAAGCACTTGCCAAAGGTTGACAGGACCTCGAGTCCTGAGGGAGATTTGAAGCCTTGAGGACTTTCTCATTTCAGAGTGCCGTCTCTTCCCAGAAAATGCGTATATGGCAATGAGGCTTCGATTTGCAATAAGAAATAAACAGGTTCAATAAGGAGAACATCTCTGCCTCCCGAAACCTCCACGTGCTTCTTGGCGAGCGACGTGTCAGCTAATGAGGAATCTAGGCATGTACTCGCCACCGGCGGAGTTGAAACCTAAAAGCGGTCAGCTCCAGGCACAGCTCTTTGCCAATTCAGCTGCCTGGGCACGTCGGATGGCTCTTGCATGTCTGCTCGTGGCTGACTCAGGTCGCAGCTTCACCAGGCGGAACAATGGTGGAGCATGTAAACCTGCCCTGGCATAACTGCGCATGCTCGTGCAAGCAGCTCCTAATCACAATGCCACACCCACGTGCACAAAAACAGGGCTAGCAAATCAAGAGACTTGAGACATATCGCTTCTTTCACGCGCCCTCTGCTAGCAGACTGCCATCCTCCTCCCGAGCACCTGCCAGCTGTGCAAGCAATCTGTCAGAAGCGAGCTACACGAGAAGCTACTAGAATTCTCCAAGTCTATTTGTATGCTCCTGGAAGCTTTCGTATTGCACCACCTTCCTCAACGCCTGCTTCATATTGTGCCGCCAGACTGCAATTCTGACTTGTTTGGAATGACACCGTAGAGCGCTCATGCCACATTCCGAGCCGAGGTTGGGGGCTGCGTGGCATTTCGCCGGTAGAACTTGCAAAGCGAGGGGCAAACCACTTGCGATCTTCACCACTAGCCCTTGGACCCTTATGGACGTCCAGCGCTGGCCTGTGCTTTGCAGAGCATCGGTGGCCCGCTTGAGCCGCTCCGCCATGGGACGCTCCACCAGGTCGGTGAGCGCCACGGAGCACACAAAGATGGCCAGATACAGCTGCGACCTATTGGAATGGATACATGAATGAATGGATGGCTCGCAATCGGAGCCTTGCTTTCTATTCGCAGGCCGAAGCATCCTCAAGCCAAGGGACACATCTACTTGTGGTAGCAGGTCATGTATCGGGTTGGCCAAAAGGTAGATCTGCATGGTGTACTCCCCGAGCAATCTGAGCAGGCCTCAACCAGACAATGTCGCGATTGCATGCGCTTCAAGTTGCATCCAGCCAGGTGTCGGTGGCTGATCAGGCGATTCAGCAGGGACTGGTGCCCAAGCGTGGAGGACAAGACCCAAACCGCCACCGGTGCCTGGGGCAGCCGAAACATTCGATGCTCGTAACTTAGGCACTTTGAGAGTGTGTTCGGGCTCAACCTGTTTAAACTTGTTTAAACTCAAGTCCCAGTGCTCAGGCCCCTCGGAAGCTCGCTGTCGGAGCTGCATAGCAGCCGCTCCAGAAGGTGGAGCCCCAGGAAATGAAGCCGTCGGTCGCGGTCCAGGTGGCAGTGACCAGCAGCGTGCCTAGCCTGGGATGCGACTGCCTAAGTCACGACTGAAGTCACCACCGAGTCAGCTTTGTCCCAAGTCCGAGTCGCAGGGTGGCATCGCACCACAGGGGCCAGAACCACTTCCAAAGGCCTCGCGCCGGCAGGCGCTGGGCCACTTCGCAGGTGCCCATGCCAAGCGCAAAGATGAAGACGTTGTGCTTGGTCTCCTTGGCATTCGGTCAAACGCTGCCAGGAGTATGATCGTGTGCACGAACTTCGCAGTCCCTTAAATAAGCTAAGTTGGCCAACTGGAATGGCCACCATGTTGGAGCCAACTGAGCAATTTTGTCCTGGCCTATCACTTTCCCACAAGGTCTGTACAGTCGGGCAACATCTTGTGACATTGACATGAGCTCCTGACAATATCATATGTTTCCCCAAAATAGCACTTGAAAAACGGAGGCCTCTCATGGTGTAGACTCTGGTATAGTGAGTTGCCCATGTGAGAGGGGTAGTGGAACAGCTTGCCAGGCTCAAGCTTCCAGGCTGCACGCTGCCAAGAGGCGTAGAACCAAAAGTCAAGATCCATGTCTTCATCTTGCAGAACCTCGACCCAATGGAAACGCTGCCCTTGAGGCTCTGAATGCCCGCATGACCGCGACCGAGAGAATCCGTAGGCAGCTAAATTGTTGTCAAGGCTCGAATCGTGACCAGATCTCATCTAGGGTGCCCAATATCACCAACACGAGCCAAACCGCCAGTGGATACTTTGCACTGGCTCCGCAACCTAAGCTCCATCAGTGAGCTTCCAACCCAAGTCTGTCTTGCCTTGGAGCTGACATGCTGACATGCTGACATGCTGACATGCTGACATGCTGACATGCTGACATGCTGACATGCTGACATGCTGACATGCTGACATGCTGACAGCTGCAGACATGCCAGCCTGACATGATGCCCTCATGACTCTGAAAGAGAACAGATCTCTGCCGAGCTTCTTTGGCGGATCCAAAGGATCAGCTTGGATGGCAGCGGGGCAAACAGCCAGCACCTGCGCGGTCAAATCCGAAGCTGCCCCAAAAAGGCAACAAATCAACTGAGGCCGTCTGCAATTGAATTCGAAGCTTAGAACATCCATGGCAAGGCGCCAGAACAAGGCGCAGACGGTCCATGCGGGGAAGTTGGTGGAGGGGGAAGATCCGTGCCAGGTGCAAAGCATCAGCACGGAGTCCTCCGTGAAGTGCCGTACAAGCGAACTGTCCGCCATATTGCGAGTGAGAAACGAGGTGCAGCAGACTGCATGTAACATGTTCAGTGGAGGGAATTCGAAACCCCTCTAAAATGCATGCACAAACAGCTGGACAATGATAATCATGCATGAATCTACCATGCGGGATATGTGAACACATCTTACTACGCCGGTGTGTGTGTGTGTGTGCGGCATGGGGTGTTTTTAGTTTCTTTCCATACTTATTGACCTTGCTGGGAGACAACTGTGACAAACTGCTCACAAGTCCTGAAAATCTGTCGTTGGAGACTCCTTGTTGGCAATGAGAACCAGGAAATGAATTCCGTAGTAGATTGGCAAGACACGGCCCACTCGTCTGAGGTAGAACGAAAGCAAGTTTGCCTTTGGCCCGGCCATCTTGTCCTCAGGCAAAGCACTTGCGATGCCTCTTACATTCAAATGCAGACTGCAGCTGGCGATCGTCAGGGCCGTGCAATAACGTGCTAACTTGAATGCAGTCCGTGCGTCCGCATAGGCATGCTGGGTAACGAAGCCAGAGAAAAAGACAAAGAACGTGACTGAGCAATAGGCAATCTGCGCGAAGTTGTTTGGATCGCAGTAGTGATGCCATATGATAACGCAGCAAATCATGAATTGCCAGCCTTAGGCACACTCGGGGAAGATCAAGAGCTCAGAAACAGCTATCTGACAACCCCTTTTGCACATCGGAAACTATCAGTGGGGCTTAGCCGAGCAGCCGTTAAAGTGTTCCAGGCGAAGCGCGCCCTTCTCAGGCTGCGTGGCTTGCAGCAACATCGCAACAGTGGTGGCCTCTGTTAGATTGCAGCACACATGAGCGCAATGCCAAGCTCAGGTTTTGCAAGCATTTGTGAGGTCCAGCGGCCAATGTCCAAGCGAAGGCAAGCCCGCTGAACAACAAGCGCCTGTCCGCAGGTGCACTTTCCTTGGCATGAACCCAGTTCAGCAATCCAAAACACAGAAAAGCCTGCACGCTCCCTCGACTTTGTGACTACTCATCTTATACATCTGACACTGGGCTGAACACTCAACTCAGCAAAGCCACCTCATCTTCGGCACCCCACGTTGCTTCATCATCACCGAAGTCCATGGCAGCAACTAGCAAAGACGTTTGTCCCTAGCTGGTGCCATGCTTTAGCTAAGAATCAGCACGTGCTATGTTAGGGATATTTGCTTGCCCGTCTCTGCCTCAAGCTCAGTCGAGATGAATGGCTCCCTTGTGGCATTCGCTGTGCTGCAGCACTGAGCCACTTGTATTATTGACAAGGCATTATCTATCATGTTTGTTTTTCAGGTTGCACAAGCACAAGGAGTTCTTTGCTCCCTGCCTGAGAAAAGTTGCAAGCAAGCCATGCATATGGTTCTATGGTTACCTTCCGGAAAGCAATCTCACCAATGCGGAAGCCCACCCACACTGCCAGCAACAAGTTTGGCATTGGTTCCACCGACTTTCAACTTGGAGGCAGAGATTCGTTGAACCGACCATCAGCGGGCAAGCACGTTAGCAGGGCTTGCAAAGATCACCATTCTATCCAACATACCTCATCTGCGCGCAAGACACCTGGCCCAAGCACATGTCTGTGTCTGGGTTCAAACGTGGCCGGGACACTTTGAGGCAAGCATCCAGCTTCAGGACTCGGAAGTCATCCTACGGGCTAACGTGGACTCGGACCGTGTCTCAGCTTTCCTCTTTCCGAAGTCTGTGCCCGCCTGAAAAGTCCAAAGCTTCATTGTGCCGTCAAAGGAGCAGCTCACCACGGAGCCTCAGTGGCGCGCGTTTTGCGCGACTGGCAAGCCCCACGTGAAACGCGGTTTGCGGCTCAAGTGGCTGTCATGCAAGTGTATCTTCCAAATGAGGTCCTGGTGACCTCAAGCGCTGGACAAAGTGGAAACAAAAAACAGCGAAGTGCAATTTGCAATCTTGCTAAATAGCCAATCTGCCAGGCAATGTTTAGCTTGCTTGAAATGCAAAGTGCTCAGCTTCCGGCCACGAATGCAAGATAGCCTGGGAACTTCCGGTATGTAAATAGTGATTCATGATGTCTCTCCCTCCACCGTTTTCATTCTTCCCACATCTCCAAATCTAGCTTAGAAGAAGCAGGGTTGGTAAGCATGTAACCATTCTAGTTCCAGTCAATCATCTGCATTTATGGGCTTTTAGTGAAAATCAGCTGGAGCAGGAATGAATGGTTCTCTCTCTGTCCTTCCAATAGTTGCAGGTTCCAAGGAAAGATTCTGAGAAAGAAGCTGTTAGCCACGAGCTGTTCGGAGAATTGCAGAGGCAACCTATGAATGGTATGCAAGGATCACAGCATACTCCAGGGCCCCAGCAAGCATCTGGAGGTCAAATGCCATACGCACAGGTAGCCATCCCTGCCGGCAGCAATAGCCCTGTCCTGCGTTAAATCTAATCAGCAAGCGAATCTGTCAGTGCAAGAAGTGAATCTCCGACTGAAGTCACGGACAAACAGTGCGACATGTCAGGGGGACTTAGATCAAGGTGCGATGATTGAAAGCTTCAACTTGACTCCTCGGACCAATTCGCAGCCACGGCCCGAACATGCAGCTGTGGTGCTTGGGCAAGGTCATGCACTTTGACCAGCCGTCCTTGCGAGCCCGGAAACACTTACCTGAACAGGGACGCAAAGATCAACCATTGGGTTAAATGCCCATTCCAGAACAGCAACTTCATTGACCGGCTGCAAAATATCAAGTCTCCTGAGACGAAGCTCCACATGACCAACTCCCCGGTGCTAGTTCCTGTGCTCGGGCTTGGCTTGTGTAAATTCCAGACTCTATTGACTTATGTTGACTTTCCTTCCACTGCTCGAATGCGTCAAGTCACCACTCAAACATCCAATGTCACACAGTCGACTCACTCAACATCCCGTTACGAGCCTGCCACCAGCTTGCGCTCCGTCCAATCAATGTCCAGGGCAGTCGCACGCGGCGCATGCTGCAGGCTCTGTCTTTGTTGGTCACAAAGTACGATCCCGCTGTCTTGGCAAAGCATCACTGCAAGCAGATCTTTGCCTAGGTAGCAGAGAAACCACGGTCCCAATAATAGTCGGATTCCTGTTTCGGGCCCTAGGTCATGTGTGCCATTCCTGCACTACGAGTTGGATTCGCGAATTCAAAAAATGCCCCGACGCCACATTACGACGCAGGTACAAAAACGACAGACATCAGGCAACTCCCTGCCTTCGCCCCCAAGTGCTGCAGATATGACGCAGCCAGGGTGGCGCGTGGTGCGCAGGCAATGCAAGCGATTCCAATCAGAGATCTCATACCAAGCGGACTTCGTCCCACAGGCCACTACCGCTTTGTCGCTTTTCCAGAACGCGTGCAGCGAAAAAATAGGCTGCTTCTGAGTCCACTTGCCTGGGTTGGTCTTTGGCTCTTGCAACAGGATCAACTCTTGGCTGTGGGGCAATACACATTACCAAAAAGTTGCAGGTCAAAGGTCAAACCCAAAGAGCCACCAAGTTGCATCTTGTGATGTGGTGCATCCCCTTTGCCAAGTCTAAGACTGCCAAATGGCCGTTGGAGAAGCCCATGATGATGCGGAGCCCTTGCACATCTGCTGCCATGGCAGTGACGGCTGGAAGTGCTGTTGCCACCTCCATCTGGCAAGACGAGGAAGGATCCCACAGCACCATTTTGTTGCGCACGTGCGCCAGCACAATGCGTGCAGGACAGCTCACCTGGAATGTCGATGCAAGACTCCCGTGAAGCACCAAGAAAGATAGGTCATGCTTCATGGCAAACAAGCCTGGAGAAAATGACAAGTCTTCTGCAACAGTTGCTTCAAAGCCGTGTGTGTGCAAGCGAGGAACCAGCTGCAGCGGACGGAAGCAAATGCTGTGGAGGGCCAAGTCGTCTTCAAGCACTTTGCCCTCGTGAATCAGAGCCTCAGATCGGCTGCGCTCATACAGCCCTGAAGGCCACGACATCCATGAACATCACTGCTACCAGCTTCGCAGATTAGCAACCAAGGTGACTCCGAAGGCTTTGCCCAAATGACGAGCTTGCAGTTGTTGCTTGACGCAGCGGATCGTGGCTGCTGCCGGCACCGTGACCTGTTCGTGCGTGCAACTGAACCAACCAATTCAATGCACAAGTTGTGCGCAAAGTGCTCCGCATGCTGAGGCTCCCTGCCCACATGTCTGCTCCCCCCAGAGTCCAAATGCAAAGGTGCCTACCATGCAATTTCTGCTAAATTCCAACACGCAAGGCTCCATCAGCAGCTGCCTGAATTGAGTAAGCTTGCCACCCAAAGCCTACCCGAGTGAACAATCGCTGCCTGTGGTCATCTATCGTCATGTCCATGTTGTGACCTGAATCTGCAGAATCTCAGTCTGACATGACATGACATGAATGGCAAAGACGTGTGACCTGCCGAGTGGCAGTCAAAGTGAGGCCGTCCAATGCAATTGTCGTGCAAGTAGACATGAACACACACACAATCAACGATTCTGTGCAAGAACTAACCCTTTTCTGCTTCGTGGTGTAACTCTGAGAAGCTACCCCGTTCTGTTCTGGCCAGTGGTGGCTTAGATGTTGAATTAGCTGGCTGGAGCCGAGCGGGCGGGAAACTTCCTTGGCAACTGCATGATGGAAATCGCCAACTTTGCCTCCCCTTCCCCAGGTCACCTGCTTTCCAGCACAGGGAGAACGTGGCGCAGCACCTGCTGGTTGCAACTGCGGTGGAAGTTAGCTGCTGATTTAAAACATATGCTTGCCCCGCAAGGGTTTCACGGCCGCTGCCCGGCCCCCCCCCGCCCCCACCAAGCCCACCCACCCCTGCCTCTTCATCTCGACGCGCCGCGCTCCTCAGTGGCCCAAAGTCCCTCGGATTTTTCCGCATTTCCCGGGCGCCGGGCGCAAAGACCCATCCCAGGCCGGCTGCTTCGGAAAGGCTCAAGCGCCTTCGAATCCCCAGAAAGACTGAATGAACCAAGGAGTGAAAGCTCTCACTCAGACCCAGTGAACCTCTTGTTGGCTTGAAAATGTTGAACCAAAAGGGTTAAAGGTTCAAGATCCAACACAACCGCAGCCAAGAAAAGGACCCAAACCCCTTTTCCCAAGAGAGCTGGGAAACGCAGCAAAAAACCGTGTCGCGCTCCAGGCGAAGTAAGTCCCCCTCCACTTTTGGCCTCTCATCATCTCCTTTACCCGCATGCGGTCGTGCCTTCTACCAACTCAGCTTCCACTACCAACAAGCTGAACGCACCCTCAGCCCTTCTCAGCCCTTCAGAGCGCTTCACTGCGCTTCCTTGCGCTTCCCGCCTGTCTGAACCGCGCAGCCGCTCTGACACCGCATCCAGCAGCTTCGAGCTGCACCGCCTGGCACCAATTCAGCGGCGTACGCGCGCGCAGGCAACGAGGCTCCTCCCAGAAAGATCCGCAAGCTGAAGAAGGCAGGCAGCCAGCACCTTACTCTGTCAAGTCAGCTACCGGCAAACTTTGGGATTCAAATGTCGGGCCTTCGTTGATGACTAATTAGAGACGGCAAACATGCACAAGAGGATTCCGAAATTGGAATGCTTGGGGGCAACGCTTGATAGGTCGCAGGCTCGCCTGAACATCTGCTTCTGTTGACAGCCCAGCAATCGCGGATTCTGCCTGGGCGAAAATAAGGCTAGCAGGGCCAGCAATCGGATCTTTGCTCACCACAGACCCGCAATGGCCCGGCTCGGCTTGAGGCTCCCGCCTGCTCGACCAACGCCAGATCAGCTTTGGGGATGCGGAGCGTCAGGAGGACTCTCCAGCTGCGTGGGCTGGTCAGGTTGGCACAGCCAGGTTGGCACTGCAAAACATGCAACACATGCTCACTAGTAGTTCAATGTAGGTCGATGTATTGAAGGGTTCCTATAGGGACTTTGAAAAACACTTTCCTTTCTAGCTTTGTTGCGACTTCCCGTGCTGGGCCCATGTTGACGAATGCATTTTGTCGCCACGCTCGAATGGAGTGAAACTTACCAGCCAGACGATTCTTGTGCCACAACATGTTTCTTTCGGGGCCCCCAGCTGGTATCGCTAATCCTTTCAGGAGTCCTTTTCGCAGTGTCCCGTCCTCAGGGGCCATATATCGCAACTGCTAGACACCTCACTTGGACTTTCGCTTGTCAATGTGCCTGTGGTCTGGACAATTCAGCAAGCTTGAAATCGCCTATTCGGCCTTCAGTGCTTGCCATCGCATTGGACAAAGCCCACATCCTCCGGTCCGCGAAACTGTGGCAAGGTGTTGAGAAAAAGCGCCAGGCATTTATTGGTGGTGTGATATGCTGGTCAAAACAGCGCAACAGCTTCAACCTATGTAGTCCTAGTCTAGGTGGCCTGAAAATGCGAGCAACGGCCTGCAATGCGGTTGGTCTCTCACAACGTCACGCAACGTTACAGCCACCGGAGTCGCTCTAAAGCCAATATCCATCAGCGAAGTTGGAATATCTGTAGTTGATTCGCTTAAGCGAGAAATCAGAAGCGAGAGCGACGCGGGAGGCATCTAGCAATCCGTGCGAAGTTGCATTCCATGCACTTCTCACTATGCACGTTTTGGTCTCCTCAATGGCACAAGTGCAAGCCAGCTTCCCAGCTTCCCACTTAGCACCAATAAAAATAATGTGAAGCAAAACGGCCATCTGAAGAGACCCATGGAGAGCGGTTCGAGCTGCGCACGGCAGGATGACTCACGGAGAGACCAAATGGAACAGTTTGCTGAAACACTCGAACTTGAACTAAGCTCTAGAATGTCTATGTCAACCCGTCACTTCGCCGTGCAGCTGCTCTCATGAGCTGGGTGCTCATGACCAGGCATGGCACGCTCCTTACTGCTCACTGTACTGCCTCGGCGCGAACCAAACTATTCAGATGCGAGCGCGGGGAGCTTGACGAACCAATGTGTGCCGAGCCCATGCGCGAGCGGGCCACTTTTCTCATTTGCGGAGTCCATGGAACATGTGGGAAGTGCCTCTGGAAACCAAGCTGCTGAAGCTGCTGAAGCACAGCACTGTGGGCCGATAGCGCATGAAAGAACACTGTAAGCACGGGCATGTTTGCTTTTGGCTTCGGTCATGAAACAAGCACATCGTGGACAGGCTCACGGGTATGCATTTGGGGTACGTCAAACGGTCACGGTGGGGTGATCATGGCCAGCATCACGAAAACCCGCGCTTGCCATGACACAAGGGCATGGCCATCTCCGCGAGCTTCCCATGCGCTCGATTGGGTGCCTAGAGGAAACAGACGAAACGAGGGAGCCAGATCAGCCGTCAGTGTCGTAACTTGCGCATTCTCAAGGCTGGTCTGGCATCCCTTGGAGACTGGTGTGGCGGGGGGGCTTGAGCGTTTGCAATTGGATGATTGGACAAGGCCCACCACACCGTGCAAATGGGTGAACACATGTGAAAAGCGGAAAAACGGTCGGGGACGCCAAACCTAACTCGAATCTGAGCGCCTCTGCTTGAGCAAATTAGTGGAAGACTTTTCCCTGCTGCCTTCGGCAAATGGGAAGCTGAGAGGTGCAGTTGAACAGCGTAACAGCCAAATGCAAATAGCGACGAAGTCTTGCTTCCAATATTGGCTGCTGTTTCTGCATCTGTCTCCAAGCGCTCTTTCGCAGGGCTTGAAACGGATCGAGCTCGCACTGGTACAACAGATAGGCATGGCGGCCCAAAATCACGTCTCATGGCTAGTCATAGGACCAAATACTGTTCATCTCATCGGAAAGCACGCTGATGCCCGGCTTCTCGCTGGGCATTGCGTTCCCCTCTGATACTTTTCTCGCAAAGCCCGTGCTGTCTTCCGGCAGGTTGATTCTTTCTTGGGAAGACAACCGCGAGAAGGATGCCGCGCGCGATACATTGGCACTGCAGGGTTTGCTTGATCTTTGCATGCCGCTTATCCGCCGACCCCCTGCCTGCAAGGGGAAGGCGCTGGGGGAGTGTTCGTTTAGCGTTGGAGCGTGACTGTGGCAGCCTTCTCCCTTCCCTTTCGCCCTCGCCCGTTCAGCCCTGTACCTTACCAGCCTTCTTTCTTTCCCTTTTTTCTTGTTCTTCTTCGTTTCTTTTCTTTCCTTTTCCTTTCTGCTGCCGGCGCACTCCTTTGGTTGGCGCTCGCTGTGGACAAACGAGTGCGGCCTGGAAAAGCGCGGGAAGCGAAGCTTTTCTGGCTGGCCGCTCCCTCTAGACCCATAGCCTTGCTGCATATTGGACTCAGCCGCGACGTTAGGCACCCGGCCGCGGCGGAGCAGGCTGCCGGCGCACTCCTTTGGTTCGTGCTCGCTGCGGCGAAGCGAGTGCGGCCTCCAAGCGCGCTGGACGCGAAGCTGTTCTTGCTGGTCGCGCCCTGGGGACCGATAGCTTTCTACTTTCTATATAGGATTCAAAAGTGACGTTCGGCACCCGGCCGCGGCGTACCAGCCGGTCTTGGCAAGACGCACAGCAAACCCAAAGGGATGAAAGACCAGGGAGAGGCAAACTGTGACAGACGCAGGCGCACATGGGCATGGACAGGCCGGGGATTGAACCCAGCCCCTCTCGCATGCTGAGCGGGTGTGATACCACTACACCAACTGCCCTTGAGCTGAGAAGGCCGAGAGTGCTCAAACCCCTGCTGGCCGCAGATTTCAGCGCTGAAGCTGTGTCACGGCCAGCCCGTTCGGCCTGTCTTCGCACTCCTTTGGTTGGTGCTCGCTGTGGCAAACGAGTGCGGCCTAAAACAGCGCTCGAACACCTGCAGGGCACAGTTTTCAGCGCTGAAGCTCTCTCGCGGCCCGCCCGTACGGCCTTTTTTCTTCCTTTTTCTCCTTTTCTGCGCACTCCTTTGGTTGCTTTCCTTTTCCTTTCTGCTGCCGGCGCACTCCTTTCGTTGGCGCTCGCTGTGGACAAACGAGTGCGGCCTGGAAAAGCGCGGGAAGCGAAGCTTTTGTGGCTGGCCGCTCCCTCTGCACCGATAGCTTTGCTGCATGTTGGACTCAAATGCGACGTTAGGCACTCGGCCGCGGCGGAGCAGGCTGCCGGCGCACTCCTTTGGTTCGTGCTCGCTGCAGCGAAGCGAGTGCGGCCTCCAAGCGCGCTGGACGCGAAGCTGTTCTTGCTGGTTGCGCCCTGGGGACCGATTGCTGTCTACTTTCCATATAGCGCTCCTTTGGTTGGTGCTCGCTGTGTGGGCAAACGAGCGCGGCCTGGAAAAGCGCTGAAAACAAGCAAACAATCAAGCGAGCGAGCGAGCAAGCCAGCAAGCCAGCAAGCCTGAACCAGCCAAAAGCCGCTGCCAGAACAAAAAAAAACCTGGGCTGGCCCCCAGCGGAGGGGTCGGCGGCACTGGGCGGCAGCCCTTAAATAAGACAGCCCATGTCTTCCAATGAGACGCTTGAGAACCGGACCGTCACTTTGGAAACCCCAACTCCCCGCCTTCCGAAATGCTTGAATTGGAAGGGCTCAACCACAGGGAAGCCCGGCAAGCCTGTGAAGCGTGAGGGGCGTTTCGCTCGCGTCTCCTGCAGAATTTATGGAAATCCGTGGCTTCCGAAGAACCACTGGCTGGCTACAAGCTGAAGAACCACATCAAATGGCAAAAACATCATGTGAACTCAGCAGTGGCCAGTCCTGCTTCCTTTCAACTGGCGATAACGGCTTGCCCTGCGCAGAGTTTGCAGTCAGCACTTTTGGCATGAACAAAGCATGTTGGAGTCGTTTTCGAACTTGCCCACCTGCAGCGCGTTTTCCACTTTTTCGGCTGCCTTTCGCAGTGCATCCTCTGTGGCAGCACGCATGCTACGCTCCAGCGTCTCCAGCGCAAGCCGGATGATATCATCAGCGCGTTGGAACTCTTTCTCCGATCCTTTTTCCGACCTGCAGCTTCCAGATTCTCAAATGCGATTCAAGCTGAACAAAGATGATCTGATCGGGCGAACCACGTGACATTGCTCCTTAAACCGTGAGCGGAACAACATCTGCTGGCAGGGTGCCTACTCTCAGGTGTGGAATACGAACGAAGAGCATCACCCTCCTCCCCGTCTTTGAAGGGTGATCGCTGCGGCTGCTCGAGCATCTTGGGGTCCGGATCTGAAGAGATGGAACTGATCTGCTTCCTCAGAGAGGCTCCCAAAAGATCCCAAAGGCCTTCTTACTCCCTTCTTTCCCTGTTTACTTCCGTTCGCTTCAGCCGGTGGACACCTCAATCTCGTCAGTGTCTAAGGTAGAGCAGTTCGGCTGCTCAACGCCGTAGTGGGCCGACTCGAGGGAGATGGTCGACATTTCGCGGCCTCATGTCCGTAATCGCGCCCCACTAAGCTCGATTCAACACGGCCTGGAATCCTAGACAAACGAATCTGAGCGCAAAAGCCAATACATGTTGTGTATGCTCACGTGTTGTTGTCAGTAGTCCATTGGTTTGCGTGTTCACACATATCTGTCTGAAAAGTTGTTGTGTTGATATTGATTTGCTGTTTTGTTGTTTTAACTAACTCAAAAGCGTGTTTCCGATCTACATGTCAGTCTTTCCTCAAATCACTCAAACTTGCTTCTGGACTCTGTCCTGCTTTGCTTGGCTGCCCCAGCAGTACGAAAAGCTGAAAGTCTCGCAAGCTCACCAGGCGCTTTCCAGTTTTGTTGCTGAGAATTTCAGCCTTGGCCACCCGCTACGTAGCTAGCTCCGGGCTGCTGGGGCACGCCATTTCCACAGACTTCTGGGGAGGCAGTGGAGAAATATCTCGTCACCGGTCTGCACATTCAGCCTTCACCAACAATGAGCGCAACGAGGGCACGAAGGCCAAATGCGTCTCACATCGAAGGCGGCATTCGTGCCGGCATGACAAACGCATCGGGGCCGAATTTGCTCGTCGACGGTCTGGTATCTACGCTCCAGTGGGCGTGCGCGAGCATATCGAGCGCGCCGCTGACGCGGCCTTTCCAGAGGAAGATCCCTCGAGCGAGGGTAAGAAAAAGGAACAAAGAAACAGGCTTCTCGGCTTGTCAGCTTGCTTGTCAGCTTGAGCTTCTACCTCTTGCTACGCGCGAATCGCGCTTCACGAAACGCGGCCAGTGCCCTTGGAAGCTCATCGACTGGATCCGACCCGCGCGATGGCCTCGGGGCGCAAACTTGCACGAGCTCCAGGAACAGACTGCCAGACTGCCCTGTGGCTCGCTCAACAAACTGCCAGACTTGCACGAGCTGCAAAAAGACTCTGCTGCAAAGAAATGACCATGATAGCGATATGCGCCTTCTAATATCCGCAAAGAATATGTCAGTGCGGCTAGCAACAGCCATAAACACTAAACATGATGCCTTGAAAGAACAAAATGCGTTCCCCCAACAGAACAACATGAAAATACTATAGCTCAAATTGTGCTTCCTGGAAACATAATTATTGAATTGCAAGCAAAACTTGAACAGTTCTATTGCAAACATGTTGTTCGTTTCTCAGCGGAATCCCAAAGGCCAGGGCCTTGGGGCCTTGCTGATATGCCACGGCCTTGCTGAATTCGGCCGCGCGGCGTGAAAAACTCGTGGCAGAGTTGCAGCCGAGCTCAGCTTTTTGTGCTGTGCCCTTTCTGCTTGTCGGTCGCGTGAGCACAGGTTGTTGCTCCTGGCTCGTGACTGCGCAATGTCTTGAAAACAGAGAAGAATCAAGAGCAACGGCTCTACCAATGCCTGGCATTCTGCCTTGCTGTACTCAACTTGCATCTTGAGACTCTTTTTGCCTGCGCTCTCTCCTTCTTCAACTCTCCAAAAGAAGCATAAAGCTCTCGCATGCAGTTGGCTAGCACATTGAAGTGATATTCTGAAAGGCGGCAAAGCTCTTCCTGCTGGTTCCTGGGTGGCAAACATGCATCATGTTGCACTGAGCTATGCCATTGCTCCAATCGCTCCTTTTGCACGTTGCCTTCTACGCGCGAACCTGCGCTTTTGCATGCCGCTGCCAATCGTTAGGGAGCAAGAGCCAGTCTGCAGAGCTGGCTTCCGCATCCTGCAGCGTTGCCCATGCTGTGCAGTGTCGGCTCTTTTGCTGCACGTTGCCATCGGCAGGAGCACAGAATGCAAAGGTTGCTCTCACATTGCGCGTGCGCGCGTGCGTGTTCGCGCAGGTCCGCATGCAGGTTCGCGCAAGACTGGCGTGTATTTCAGTGCACGTGTGAATGAGCCTGCCCATGCGTTGGGTGTGTGTGGGTATGCTGTCCCTGTCTAAGTTTATGTCTCTGCGTCTCTGTCTCTGTGCGTGTGCGTGTGGACGCGCGTGTGAGTGTGCGTGTGAGTGAAGTTGTGGGTGTGGGTGTGGGTGGGTGTGGGTGAGTGTGGGTGCGCGTGTGCGTGCGCATGTGCACGCGCGCGTGCGTGCGTGTGCGTGCGTGTGCGTGGGCGCGTGCCTGCGCGGGTGCGCGGGTGCGGCCGCATTCGATCGCGCACGTGCGCGTGCGCGTGTTGCGTGCGCGTGCGCATGATGTGTGCGCGTGTGCGTATGGCGGTGGGACGGTGGGTGGGTGTGGGTGTGGGTGTGGGTGTGGGAATGGGTGTGGGTGTGGGGGTGGGGGTGGGTGTGGCTGTGGTGGGTGTGGTGGGTGTGGGTGTGGGTGTGGGTGTTGGTGTGGGCGTGGGCGTGGGCGTGGGTGTGAGAGTGGGTGTGGGCGTGGGCGTGGGCGTGGGTGTGAGAGTGGGTGTGGGTGTGGGTGTGGGCGTGGGTGTGAGAGTGGGTGTGGGTGGTATGTGCGTGTGCCAGCGTGTGCCAGCGTGTGCCAGCGTGTGCCAGCGTGTGCCAGCGTGTGCCAGCGTGTGCCAGCGTGTGCCAGCGTGTGCCAGCGTGTGCCAGCGTGTGCCAGCGTGTGCCAGCGTGTGCCAGCGTGTGCCAGCGTGTGCCAGCGTGTGCCAGCGTGTGCCAGCGTGTGCCAGCGTGTGCCAGCGTGTGCCAGCGTGTGCCAGCGTGTGCCGTGTGCCAGCCAGCGTGTGCCAGCGTGTGCCAGCGTGTGCCAGCGTGTGCCAGCGTGGTGCCAGCGTGTGCCAGCGTGTGCCAGCGTGTGCCAGCGTGTGCCAGCGTGTGCCAGCGTGTGCCAGCGTGTGCCAGCGTGTGCCAGCGTGTGCCAGCGTGTGCCAGCGTGTGCCAGCGTGTGCCAGCGTGTGCCAGCGTGTGCCAGCGTGTGCCAGCGTGTGCCAGCGTGTGCCAGCGTGTGCCAGCGTGTGCGTGTGCCAGCGTGTGCCAGCGTGTGCCAGCGTGTGCCAGCGTGTGCCAGCGTGTGCCAGCGTGTGCCAGCGTGTGCCAGCGTGTGCCAGCGTGTGCCAGCGTGTGCCAGCGTGTGCCAGCGTGTGCCAGCGTGTGCCAGCGTGTGCCAGCGTGTGCCAGCGTGCGCCAGCGTGTGCCAGGGTGTGTGGGTGTGTGTGTGTGTGTGTGTGTGTGTGTGTGTGTGTGTGTGTGTGTGTGTGTGTGTGTGTGTGTGTGTGTGTGTGTGTGTGTGTGTGTGTGTGTGTGTGTGTGTGTGTGTGTGTGTGTGTGTGTGTGTGTGTGTGTGTGTGTGTGTGTGTGTGTGTGTGTGTGTGTGTGTGTGTGTGTGTGTGTGTGTGTGTGTGTGTGTGTGTGTGTGTGTGTGTGTGTGTGTGTGTGTGTGTGCGTGCGTGTGTGTGTGTGTGTGTGT
>CAUJNA010000042.1:2500-30973 GCA_963377175.1 Effrenium voratum | reverse complement strand
GCCTGCTGGTGCGTGTGGTGCGACAAAACTTGCTATGCGATCCCACCAAAGCAGTCCGGCATTCAAAGAAGCGACTTGCCAAGTGTTTGATAGAGATCAGTTTGTACCAGGCCGAAAAGCATCCTCTGAGCAGCTGGGCGCTTGCTGAAACCAAGCCCTCCAGACTGCAAGGTGGGCATTCCAGTGGGCATCAGAGATCTGACAGACTTTGACGGTGGGCACAGTCAACATATCAGAACAGGGAATTGCAAGTAAACATGAGGTTGACAGAAAGCGCTTCTTGAAGTGCTGGGAGTTAGTGTACGAAGTTGTGGGGGGGGGGGGGGTGTGGGGCGGGGGGGTAACCTCGTTCCGGGTGATTTGCAGGTCTGGTCAGCCGAAAAATACTCCCAAAAAATGGGAGTGTTTTCTGCCACCGCAAGGCTGGTTTTTGGTGTTTTCCCCTGTGTTTTTCGCGCTTTTTCGTCGACGTTGCCTATCATGTCTGACCTTTTCGTCTGTGGCTCTCGCGGGCCAAAAAGCGTGCCAGTTTTACATCATTTTACTTTGCTTCCGGCCTCGCCAGACTTGGGCGCACAAGGGGTGCCGGGGATGCAGGGGATGCCGGGGATGCCAGGGATGTCGCTTGTTTTGGAAGTTTTTGTGGTGGTCGGCGATGCTGGGGATGTCGCAGGAAAAATACTCCCATTTTTTGGGAGTATTTTTTGGAGCACTTTCTGCCACCGCAAGGCTGGTTTGCAGGTCCCAGGGAGACGACACGGGGTGTGTAAGTACGGGCGCTGGTTTGGGTTGTTGCTTGTATGTGATTCAGTGCAGGAGGGTTGTGCAGTTGTTGGTTTGCTCTGACTTGGGTCAAGCTGGCAAGGGACAGCAAGGAGCAAGGCAAAGCAAGGCAAACCAAGGGAAAGCAAGGGCAAAGGAAGCGAAAGTAGGGGAAAGCAAGCCAGGCAAGGGAAAGCAAGGCAAAGCAAGGGACAGCAATGGACAGCAAGGGAAAGCAAGCAACAGCACGAGCAAAACAAGTCAAAGCAAAGGAAAGCAAGGGACAGCAAGGGACAGCAACAAAAAAGCAAGGGAAAGCAAGGGAAACACAAGGGAAAGCAAGGGACAGCAAGGCAAAGCAAGCGAAAGCACAGGCAAAGCAAGGCAAAGCAAAGGAAAGCAAGGGACAGCAAGCAAGGGACTGCAAGGGAAATCAGGGGAAAGCAAGGGAAAGGGAAAGCAATGGAAAGCAAGGCAACGCAAAGGAAAGCAAGGACAAGCAAAGGAAAGCAAAGGACCGCAAGGGACAGCAAGGGAAAGCAAGGGAAACCAAGGGAAAGAAAGGGACAGCAAGGGAAAGCAAGGGAAAGGGAAAGCAAGGACAATCAAAGGGAAGCATGGGAAGGCAAGCAAAAGCAATGGAAAACAAGGGAGAGCAAGGCAAAGCAAGCAAAAGCACGGGCAAAGCAAGGCAAAGCAAAGGAACACAAGGGACAGCAAGGGAAAGGGAAAGCAAGGGAAAGCAAAGACAAGCAAAGGAAAGCAAGGGACAGCAAGGGAAAGCAAGGGAAAACAAGGGAGAGCAAGGCAAAGCAAGCACAAGCACGGGCAAAGCAAGGGAAAGAAAGGGAAAAGGGACACGCAAACGAAAGCAAGGGACAGCCAGGGAAGGCAAGGGAAAGCAAGGGAAAACAAGGGAGAGCAAGGCAAAGCAAGCAAAAGCACGGGCAAAGCAAGGCAAAGCAAAGGAAGGCAAGGGAAAGCAAGGGAAAGCAAGTGAAGGGAACACAAGTGAAAGCAAGGGATAGCAGGGCAAAGAAAGCAAAAGCATGGGCAAAGCAACGCAAAGCAAAGGAACACAAGGGAAAGGAAGGGACAGCAAGGCAAAGCAAGCAAAAGCACGGGCAAAGCAAGGCAAAGCAAGGGAAAGCAAGAGACAGCAAGACAGCAAGGCAAAGCAAGCTGTGCACAGAAAGGCAAAGCAAAGGAAAGCAAGGGACAGCAAGGGAACACAAGGGAAAACAAGGGAAAACAAGGGAAAGCAAGGGACAGCAAGGCAAGGGAAGCAAGGGAAAACAAGGGAAAACAAGGTAAAGCAAGGGGCAGCAAGGCAAAGCAAGCAAAAGCACGGGCAAAGCAAGGGACAGCAAGGGAAAGCAAGCGAAAACAAGGGAAAGCAAGGGACAGCAAGGCAAAGCAAGCTAAAGCACGGGCAAAGCAAGGCAAAGCAAGGCAAAGCAAATGAAAGCAAGGGACAGCAAGGGAAAGCAAGGAAATGGGAAAGCAACGGAAAGGGAAAGCAAGGGAAAGCAAGGCAACGCAAGGGAAAAAGCAAGGTCAAGCGAAGGAAGGCAAGGGAAAGCAAGGGAAAACAATGAAAAGCCATCGCATGCCGTGGCAGGCGCTTTCCGTTGTTTGCCGGACTGGTGGCCAGATTTGCAGTAAACCATCTTGACCATCAAATGGTTCAGCTGTAAGGCTGCAAGGCTCTTGCCAAGGCACAGAGACTGCATCATGTTGTACTTGATAAACCGTGGAGCCGTCTTGGAGTCGTGAACCCAGCGGCTCAAAGGACCGATGAATTCATCAGGCTCAATGGCACCAGAGCCGTCTGCATCGATCATTGTAAATCTAGGAAGCACAAAGCCCAGCCAGAAATAACCGCACGAGAAAGAATAGAAATGTGCAAGCCACCAGCCAGGCCGCAAGCAAGTTCTGTGCAAAATCTATGCATTTGGGGCACCCAGTTTTGCCAACAACAGGATCAAGCCCCACAGCTTACTACCTGGAAGTAGCTGCTTCAAAATGGCCAACCCATACCTGTTAATGTGTCAATATGTCAACCAGTCAACCCATCAACCTACCGTCTGCACATGCAGCCAAGACACAGCTGCTGCAAATCCAGCTCATCAATGTCCATGACTCGCAGTCTGCTTTGAAACTCAGGATCTAGCCGAGCACCCTGGGTCAAGACATTCCATTCATTGAATGCACGTGTTGCCAAGAACCTGCAGGCCTCGACAAGTTCGTCCAAGGTCAGCTCGCCTTTGCCTTCCTTGTCCATGCCTCAGCGGATTAAGAATTGGCCATCGCTCTGTCACAGTGTCAAGCGCCTTCGATGGCAAACCCATGACTGGAAAAACAAACGGGCCAAGACGCGATTGAACACCTTCTGTAGAAACTTTCTGTCGGTCTCAAAATTCTCATCCATCTCCTCTGCCAACTTCATGACATCCCGGGCACGGAATTCTGCAAATGTGTCAACAACGACCTGAGCTGGCAACAAAGTTGGAACATGCATGCCGCCTGCATGCCTGAAGCCCTCACACAAGTCAGTTGCAGAACCGATCATGTAGTCTTGTTACAAAGAGACAAGCACGAGTCCAGCACCTTGGTAAATTGATCATCTCGAGCTGAGGGGCTGCAACTATGAGATTCAGGACTCCGAAGACCAGCGTCAGCAAGGATCCTATAAAAATGAAACCTGTCAGTGGATATGCTTCCAGCACGGGCACAGCAATGTGCCCCCAGCCATCTCCAGCAATGACTGTCTTAAAGAGCAATAGGTTCGCGTGCATGACGGAGGAAGTTGCCTTCCTACAGTACTCGCAGTCGTCAAAAATGCCTGACTCCTGTTGCATCTGTTCGATGCATGGGTAAACGAACTCCACCATCAACATGCTCCATATTGTCATGATGATGAAGCAAAAGAGGAAGGACCAGGCAAGAGCTTTCATGCACGTGGCGCCCATGGTGACCTTGGCCGAGTCTTGCTGCATTCTGACCAAACAAGACGACGGGCCCCGAAAGCATAGTCCACAAGAGTACGCGCGCCAAAAAAACATGCTTCCTCTGCACCAGGCTCTCTGCGCAAGTTATCCATAAGATGTGCATGCAGGCTCTGTGTTTCTATGCAAGTGGGTCGCAAGCTCTCTCTGCAGCATCGTGTAGGTTCTCTTTAAAAGTGGCCGCTGCGCAAGTTTTGTCTGCAAGCTTTTCTGTGCAAGACCTGCATGGTAGTGTCCGTGCGCAAGTTTCTCTGAGCAAGTTCTCAAGTTAATCTACACAAGTTTGTATGTGCAAGCTATCGATGCAAGTCTCTCTATGCGAGTTTGTTTATGCGAGTTTGTCTGTCACTGTGCAGGTTCTCCATGCAAGTTTTTCTATGTGGTTTGGTTGCGCCAAGTTCTGGATGCAAGTGTCTCTGCACGTGCAATCTCTCTCTGATTAACACCTCTCGGTGCAATCTCTCGGGCGATGTTTTGGTGATATCCCCCTGTGAAATCTCTCATGGGATTCTACTGGAAAAATCCATTCGCTATGCTTTCGGCAAAAACGTGGGAGCTTCCGGACACGCACGTCAATGCCCGAGACTGCATCTGGCCAGAAATGCCTGATGGCTTTCTGCAGCTCGCAGTTTGGAGCTTCCAGCCCGACACGCCCCACATTGCTCCCTAGACACCCAGCGTATTGCAATCAGCTGGTGACAAACTCACCAAAAACAATTGACCAATCCCCTGGCAAACTTTGGCGCAGCTCTCTCGGTCTCTCTTCGCCGTTTTTTTCGCTGCAATCTCAACACAATATATTTGCTTTACATTCTTCTACACCCATCTCTGCGCATTGTCTCTGCAACATTCCTCTTCACAATCTTTTGGACGTTTCTACCGGAAAAACCCTTCGCTATCTTTCGGAAGAATTTCCGAGCAGCTTCCAGACAACAGCAACCCGTGGCCATAGTTAACGCATCAAAGCATCCATTCGTGCGTGTTGGAAGCTCGCGTAACAACGAGTCTGACTATCTGCCAAAAATGCTCCATCCCACGAACTCTCCAATGACAAAAGCACATGAACCAATGCAAAAAGACTTCAGGCTCAAGGATCGGCTCCCAAATGAACATCAGGCAACCCTGACATGTGCTCCCTGAAGACTCGCGTTGCAGCATGACGTGCAGGCTCGCCGGGGCAGCACTTCGACCGCCCCCCTTCGCCATCAGGAGCATGTCAAGCACAAACGGATCCGATGTGAATGGATGGACGCGAACGTGACAAATTGCAATCAGGCAGAGATACCGACACACCTTGTCGGGACAATTCACCCGAAGACAAATGATGATAGTGGGTCAAGATCAGTTTCAGGTGTCGCTTGGCCGCATGAAATGCTTTACGTGCATTGCAGTTGTCAAGTTCGGACTTGGCGCAGCAAATAGATCTGCATGCTCGTGGGACCAATCTCGAGCTGACAGCATCCAATCCGTCGACGCCAGTCGAGCGTGTAGATGGCAGTCCGCAACTTGGTCTTCCTTCGGATCTCTTATCAAAGCCGAAGGCTTTTGGGGCTGCCATTTTTTGGGCATGGTGTGCTGGGTGTCCAAAACCCTGTAAGTTTCCAGTGTTTTTGGGGCTTGCGTGCTAAAAATCTGCGTTTCGCCTAGGTCTCTAGGGGGGGGGGTTCCCCCAGACGCGCAGGATCTGCATCCCCAGCATCATCAGGATTACCTTGCTGCTATTTTGTCTCTTCTTTTTACAGATACTAATGGTGTTTTGCTGTTTCAAGCGATGTTGAATCGGCCTGTTAGGGGTCTGGGTGGGGCCAAGTGCAGTGATACGTTGAGGAACTGTTTGAATTTGCAATTCCCCACTTGTACGGAGCAGTTACTGCGAAACATCCCCTGCATTATCGTGTTTTTGGAAGTCTATTTCTAGGGTATTTGAGGGGGGTTGCTAGTACCGGCTTTTGATTGTTGATTTTGAAAAATCCTGGTTTGTGGACTTTTTTGTGGCCAGCCGGCTGCATTCCCTGCATTCCCGGCATCTCTGGTATTTCTGTGTTTGGTCAATTTTGCGCCCTTGCATTTCCAGCATTTTGTTTATAGGGAAATGTCTGTAAACTGGCAAATTCAGACCTTCTGTCATCTGCTGTCATTAAGCAAGACTTCCCTGAAAAAAGAAAAACGGTCTTAAAATCCCTTGCGCCCCACTGGCGTCGGCGGATCGCGTAGCGATTTCAATATGCAACTAGCATCGGGCTTTCGCTCGGACCAAAGCACAAACAAGCAAATAAGAAGAGCTGGTGTTCCGTCCAAGAGATCGTGCTCATCCCAAACCCTAAGACGGGGTAAAACTGTCATTCCTCGGCACGTGTACTTGCAGCTTGAAAAGAGCCTGTAGCAACATGTTTGGATGAGCATGTCAAGCCGACTTGCCACAGTGAACATGCATCGAGGCGATCTTGCACGCGCCTCAATTCTGGGGCCTCGGGCCAACTTTTGTAGCTCCTTGAAGCCTCGGGTTTTCCTCAAGAGCCGCACCAGTCGAATGATTCGTGCCAGTCTCAACAATCGTAGGAGCACAGCGCCGTGGAAGTCCCCTGCAGGGTATGCTCACTCGAATCAACACCCAACTTGGGTCGGAGTAATTGGAGATAACTGGATCCTTGAACTGGGCACGACAAAGGTTGTCATGCAAAGCACTTCTTTCATGTTGCATATTGATGCCGCCAAGTTCAAGTTGATGAATGGTGGCATCTGGTGGTGAATTTGGTGCTAGACATCAAAATGCGCGGCTCCTAGACTATTGACAAGATATCCCGCTCAACAAAAGCAACTGTTGCGGCAAGCCAGCCTACGCCCCTGCAAATGGTGCTCACGAGCCCATGTCACCTTGCGGGTGCCTACGCAGACTCCTTCGCTCGCAAGTGCCTAACTTTTCAGCAGCGTTGTTCTATAGGCTACACTGTCAGCTCGAGAATCGCAACTAAGTGTATCATACGCAGCACACTTTGGCAGCTCCACCTGGGCTCCATCTCGAACATGGCAACTTGTCTGAAGCGTGCCGCCTTCAAACTGCGAAGCACGGGGCTTTGAAAAAAAGCAACATGTGGGACGTCCCTCAGTGCCTCGCCAATGCCTGCGCCTACGCGGAGCCTACGGGAAGATTAAAAGAAAACATACTGACAACTGTAACTGACAATGAGACGAGTGCCGCTAATCCAGCCCGGAGGGAAGGCCAAACAAACAAAAGACTTATACCTAGCAAACCGCATTGAACCCTGCTTTGTCCCTGCTTTGTATGAAGCATTTCCTTCGCTGCTCAAGTGAACTTTGTACGTTGTTTCCACGCTCAGTTCGTCCCTCCCTGTGATTTCCCACAATGCTTGCATGCAACCTGCCTATAGCAAGCAATGCCACAGTAAGCTCTAACCAGCCAGACACGATGATGATGGCATCGATAGCAACAAACTTGTCTGTGAGAGTCTTTATCCCATGCCTCAGAGTATGAGCCGGCAGGCGAATCACCAAGATGCACTCTCTCAAGAAATGCCTGGGCCCTTGGGTTGGATCTAGGGCTACAATGGCTACATCCAGAGCTGCGACAATGGATGCCATGACAACTGCGACGCTTCCAAGGCACAAACAGAGCAAAAACATCAGCTCAACGGTGTACAGAATCAAGCAAAGGTTCGAGAGTATTCTGTAGACCTGTCAGGGCCCCACGGCTTCCTTTGCCCAATGCGCGAGATCCGAGCAATATGCAGCAATATGGGTGTGGGGGATTGGCACACGAGGACTCTTGTTGCACCTCAAAACCTGTCAGATATGGAGCTAGCAAACCAAAATAACACATATGTGGCAAACTAGAAAGGCAGGCAAGGGAGGCGTCGCAGCATGTTGTAACCTGCAACGTGCAACACTCATTGAAGCTGCAACCGAACTACCACTTTGGCAAACAGGCAAAGGCAAAGAGTGAGGCACTGGTCAGGAACAAACCTGCACTGCCAAGCCGGCCAAAGAGCAGTTCCAGTTGCTGGGCCAGGGCAGCAGCAGGGTGAGTCCAAAAACCGGGCCTGCTTGAGCCTCTGGCACGAACCTGCCAGAGGCTGTAGTGGCAGCAGTGATATATAGAAGAAGCACTGGTAGCAAAAGTGCTAGCTAAAATATCAATAGCAAGAGAATAACCAGTACTAGTACAATAAAGGATGTCTTTATATCAAGAAGAACTAATACTGGTACTGGTGCCAGTAGTAGTAGTAGTAGTAGTAGTAGTAGTAGTAGTAGTAGTAGTAGTAGCAGTAGTGGTAGTGGTAGTGGTAGTGGTAGCAGTAGCAGTAGCAGTAGCAGTAGTAGCCATAGTAGTCGTAGTCGTAGTGGTAGTGGAAGTGGTAGTAGTAGTCGTAGTAGTTGCCGCTGGTGTAGTTGTAGTTGCTGTTGTTGTAGTAGTTGTTCTAGTGGTGTGGTAGTAGCAGTAGTCGCAGTAGCAGCAGTACTAGCAGTCATAGTTAGTAGTCGTACATCGTTTGCAGAAGGGGTCTGCAACGAGCCAGCGGTCCGATTAAACGGGGCAAGTAAAGGGAGCATGTAGGCAATGTCGTCTGCAGCTCGAATACGCGACTTTCAGACCAACAAACCAATATTGACGCTACAGACTTTAAACAATCCACGATGAGTCTTCCACGCCAAACGGATGACTCTATCACAGCGTCGCCCAACTCCCCGTTTGGTCACGCAGTAGACAAAAAGGATTCCAGCAATCGCAACCATTAACCAGACGCGGCATTCGCCTCGGTCCACAGGGCCTAGAAACAGTCAAATCCCCTCTTAGATCATCGGGATCTTCCCGTGTGAGCGGCTGTAGCTCGCGCCCGGGCGGTAGTTCCACCCTTCTCGGCTTGGGGCCATGAAACGCTTCAACATGCACCCATTATATATCTTGGAAACCAGCTCGCGCATTTCGGTGCCGACTCGCTTGCTCAACAAGCACAACACTTCAAGGCAAACCAAAATACAGCAGTTCAACTCCAACCAAAAGAATACTGGCCAAGGCGAGCAGCGCGAAGCGTTTACAATTGGCATGCGCTGATGGCAACTTGGACAAAGCAACAACATCAGCAGCATCAGCATCCATAGCATGCACGTCATGATTGTCTAAACCATAGCAGCTCTGCCTCGGGTGTGTTCTCTTTTGCAGCGCGGAAGTCCACGTCGACACAGGTGCAGAAAGCATCCACCAGCACAATCGCTGCCATTGTGTTCGCCACAAAGGCACTTTCCCTTGGAGCACACACAACTAGCACACCTATGCGACAGTCATGCAGAGCTTGACTGTTGAAGCTGCACAAGTGCAGACTTGTGCAAATGAGAATCACTACAGCCACAACGGAACTTCGAACTTGCCCCACAAATGAATGCACATTCTCCTGGCCGAGAGAGGAACTGCTGTTGGCCGTGTGTGTGCGCTTTCCGACTTTCTGATCATGCCAATTTTGTCGAAGAAAACGCTGGGGAGTGTCCAAGTGCCAAAGCCCAAACAAGTGAAGGTCGCACCCAATCGATCAGAGCATGCACAAGGCAGGTCCTCATGCGTCCGAGTGGACGCCCTGATGAATTGACCAGCCACGCCCAAGGGCTTCTTGCCAGATTTGGCAGATTTCACTGTCTGCGCATAGTCGCTGACAGCCTCCGAAGGCAGGCTGAAGTGGGCACTTATCCTTGGTGAGCAAGATGGCTCTGGCGGCTGAGGCATGCAGCTGAGGCTCTGGCGGAGGGCCCTCATCACCCCGGTCCATAGACAAAACATGTTGGTTGTCCATCACTGCGCGTGCTTGAGAAAAGCTGAGATCCGATTCCACGCTTCTTCATGCAAAGGTCACAAGCGCCAAGCACAAAAGAAGGAGTTGTCCACTCAATCGCAACCAGCTGAAACAGCCTCAACCGCTCAAGTTGCCTGGAAATGAGCTCGGGAAGCACTAAACAAGTGACATCAGGCAAGGTCTTGCAGCACTCGGTGGCAAGGATTGACATGCAGCGTTGCAATGCTCGCAGTCCGTCCAGGGCTTCCAGGCTACTTCTCCGGCAGCTCTCCTGGGCACAAGTCGTCCCAGGGCTCTACTGCGGTTGGCACACTTCGTTTAGATGCTTTAGCCACGGCGCAAAAGTCGGGTGTGCCAAATGTTTCGGAAGCCTCTCAAGTCGCTTGCAGCTTCCAATGCAGCTCAGCATCTGAAACCCAGCCAGTCACTCGGGGCAACGAAATCCCGCTGCTGCATGAACTTCAACAAGGTCACCTGAGGCTTCCCACTTGAAAAACTACAAACAACTGCCAAAAGAGCCTGCCGTGCCAGCTGCATTTCATTACCTTCATTTGTCTCTTTTTGGAATCCTCTATGCCATAGAGAGACGGGGATACTTGATGCTTTCTGAGCCAAGCCGCGCTGGGACCGTCTTCCGGCCAATCTGCCTGCCCCCAACAGACCCCCGAGCCCTTCACGGCTTCACGGCTTGACGACTTCACAACTTGGAGCTTTCATGTGCCAGCCTCGGAGGCAACAAGTCGCCGGCCAACGTCAGCTCGAGGTTGATAGTGGCACGTGAAAAGCCTCAGCCCAATGGAAAGCAAATGGAAAGCCTCGGGTGCTCCAAGAGTTGAGCCTCGAAAACTTGGTTGTAGAAAGCCCGTGAAAATCAGCCAAGTAGCATGTCCCTTGCAGCCAGCCATTCACCAGCCTGGACAAGCAAAACAACCTGTGGTCACGTCTGAAGCTTCATGCCTGTGCATCTCAATAACGTTAAAAACATGTACAGGCAAGTCCACCAATTGTGCAGCATGGTAAAGCGGAGTCAACTTCCGGCAAGAGCAGGCCTCATAATTACGATAGGCCATGGCAAAACGCTGGAAGAATTCTTCGGAGAAGAGTGAGCGCATTTGCCTCACATCCTGAGCATTCAAACGGGCCAGCCCATTGATTGATTGTCGCAATGAGCCACCCAAACAAAGAACACGCCCACACAGACACACACACACACACACACACAGACAAGCGCGCACACACACACACACAAACACGCACATGCTCCTATACAGGAGCACCGCTGTGATCCATCTTCAGCTCGGATGAGTCAGTCTAGCTTAGGGCTCTTGCAGGGTTGTTCATCATCGCATCCCACACTCTGTAGTCCTTCCATGGAAGAAAGCTTTGTCCATGTCACATGGTTCGCTGTTTCAAGCAGGTCAAGTAGGCAAGGCAGCTCTACATGAAGTTCAGAACAGCTGAAGTGGCAGGGTGATGTCCCTAGAACCAACGCAGGCTCCGTGTCCTCTGCCATCTTCTCTCCTTTGCGCACCTCTCTCAGCTGACGGATCTTGAACCGGTTCCTGCGTGACTGGCTTGGCCAGGACGAGGCTCAAACACACCGAAACCAGGCATGAGATTGTCACATGGGTCTCGAAGGGGAAGAACGCTCTCATGAAACCGCAGTCCCAAACTGATCTGTTGTTTGGCTTTCCTGTGCGTGTGTGTGGGTCTCAACAAATGGCGGGCTGCGTGCAGTGAACCGCAAAAGCGCGTCGCGCGCCTGATGAGTCTGTCCGGCCCTTTCTCCTCCACTGCAATCCTGAGAAACATGAGAGGCGACAAGGGACAGTGCTGGCAAATCAGAAGTTCAGGAAGCTGCAGCAACAGCAGAAACAGAAACGCTTTCGCACCATGGCTGTGCTCGGGTTCAACTTGGTTGAGGAAGTCAGCATGTCTTTCCCAATCCTCCGGGTGTCCAGGTCCATCGTGTAGATGCGCATTGGAATGCGAGAGCCACTCACCGTGACTTGGTCAATGAGGCGGCAGCTTAGTGCCACCTGGCCCAAAGGTTGGAAGGGGTTGAGAACAAATCGCACAAGCAGTCTGATTGAAAGAGGCAGGCTGGCTCAAAGAACTTGCCCTTATCATGCTCTCTTGCCACTTCAAGGCTACACACTTGATGAACCACAGATTGCCCACAGCCTCATGGCTGCACATGTTTACCTCGGGAGCAAGTTCATGAACAGTGCCGCATCATGAAACCCGGTTGCTGTTGCCACATGCCGCATGCCGCACTGGCTCGAGCTGTCAAGTGGGAAGTTCAGCCCAAGCGACCATGCTGTGAGACAGCAGCATCCAGACCTTGAACTGCGAAGTGGCCGCCTGTCCATGGGATGTTGATTCGTGTTCTGCCCAACCCCCGCTGATTTCTGGCGGTGAAAGCTGACGTCTTGTCGATATGGAGCGTTATTCCTGCCTCCAGCTTGGCTGCGACGCTGACGTTCGGCGAGAGATATGAGGCATCAATCTTGTATTCGCTTCCGATGGCTCCCTGGCAAACAGGATGTGGTGACGTTTGCAAGCTGCAACCAGAGGCACGGCTGGCTTTCTGCGCTAACCATGGGGCTTAGGGATGCGCCTCAATTGCCCAGCCGCAGTGAAGGCCGAAGCCCAAGTCCACGTGAAAGTCCTGCGGGCCAACGGCCTTGGGAGCCCTGGCCCTTGCGGCATATCGCATTGCTCCGCGCTCCTTGATGCGGTACTGAAAGCCCGGATGCCACCGGTATGCCGCCAGAACCCTTGACCTACAAAAGCTACTCTGCAATACTGCATCTGGGAATGAAAAAGGAGACAAATTCAACTTCACTCCGAGCATCCAGCTTGTTGATTTCTGCAATGATCTTCACCTCAACGTGATGCTGTTAGTGCGTGGCAGCCTTCATGTGCACGTTTGTTGTTTGAACAGGGTAGCAAAGCCTTCAGTCCGTTCAGATGCTCCCAAGGCATCCCATTGCTTCACATTTGCTACCCTCTCCGGTGACAAATGAAGGGCATCATGTGCAGAGATGTCACCTGCAAAGCCTCAGATCCCAGCATACGACATGAGAGCCATGTCTGCCAACTTGGTCTGCTTCTCTGGATGGCTGCCTGGCGGAAATCTCAAGTCACATCCAGCAATGTGCCTCGTTGGCAAAAGTGAAAGTCATGTTTGTTCCCGGCAAAAACGCAGCGCAGTCCTGACAGGCGCCAAATCACCAGGAAGGCATCTCCGATGTTCCGGTTCGGGGCTCCATGGAAGTCGTCCACGCCTGAGCTAGAGTGCTCCACGCCACTATGACAGAGCAACCTGTCTGATGTGTATGGGTTACTCTGCATGTCAAGAGAAGTGTCTAAGGAATGGCTGCGAAGGCGAGCCCCTCTGCAAGCCTTTCATTTCTGAGAAGCCCGCAACCGTGAACTATCTCTCCGACCTGGTTTACCTGAGTACATCACAGTGGGCATTGCAAGGCAAGGTTGCAAGGCAATCCAACTCTCCGACGTGCTATGCATGCCCATCCCAACCAGGGGCCGTGCAAAGAGCATAACTTTCTCCTTTAACACCTGAGCACGAAGTGCCAGTCTGTGGTCTGAGAGTAGTTCTCACTCGGCGGAATGATGTGAAACCAGCCATTGCCACGCCTCTGTGGCATGTGTGAAGTGTCGGATGTTGCAGAAGCCGATGATGGCATCTACCTGGACATGGCAATGCCCAACCCCTATGGACTTTGGGTAGCAAGATGGTCGCAAAGGCTTGCACTCGGTAAACATCAATTTACATCGGGAACCCCTATCAACTTTGGGTAGCAAGATGGTCGCAAAGGCTTGCACTTGGTAAACATCAATTTACATCGGGATTGATGTCCACCGAACATCCTTGGAGTGCTCCCCGGCAAAAAACACATGGCCGGGTAGACCTTTCTACAACCCCATGAATATCGGGAGGCCTTGCTGAATTTGGGCCAACAGGAAGCGCAGCAACAAAGCCCAGCCTTGGAGCCGGGGACCATGGCATTGACCCCAGCTGTGGCACTCACCTGGCACCAGTTCTCACCCAGGTCCTCTCCACTCTGTCTCTCTGATCGCAAGCCGTCCCCAAACCTGACTTCACCTCTGCGTTGAAGCTGTGCATTCCGCAAACCATCCCAAAGGCCCCCAAGTGGCCAAGAGGCGTCCGCGTGCCCCGCCTTCATGTTCTGGCCGATCACCTCTGCGCCAGCCTCGCCGAAGCCCAGGGCCAGCAAGCCGCCCAGCCTTGCTCTGTGCTCCGTGCCGCAACACGACGTTTGCGCCGTTCTCGCGTTTGCGCCGTTTTCAAGAATTCAGCCTACCTCCAAAGTTCAAAGAAATAATATTAAATAGGTCGGATTTGGTGCTATGCGAAAAAGATCGGGGCCAGAGTTGTCTTTCCTGGAGCTCTGAGACCAACCGTGTACTCACTCCCGGATGGGCCCAGGACTTGATGATGGTCTTTTCAAGCATCACAGTCTCCATCGGCTCCTGCAGATTACACTTGGGAAGAACATGTTGGAATCCTCGCTTTCCCCGCCTTGTACTTCTTGGCATGGCGGTATTTGTAGAGCAGCTGGCGACGGGTTGCTCAGACCGGGTCAGAAAGCTGTAACGACAGCTCGCGAGGCTGCCAAACATCATCGTTTGTCAGGCAGGAAGCAAGCAACCAAGCACTAGTCGCAACTGCCAACGATGACCAAACGTCAGAAGCTAGGCAACTGATGGCTGCCTCAACTTCTCATAAGTGTCGTGTTTGCATTCCTTTCTGCAAGGGGCATGCCAGTGAGTGCCTCGCAAATCGCCAACACCCCGGCCCGAAACTAGTGACACTTGTCGGCACCTGCCAGGGCCGACTCATCTGCGCCAGCTTCTCGCGGAAGCGTGCCTCGAGGTCTAAGCGGCTCGCTCTGGAAGATTCGGACGTTCAGTTTGCTGACATGGAGGCCCCAATGTCCACATGACGGGAGCTCTTGAACGACTCCCCACCAAAGTGCCAACCCAGAAACACCCCAAACCCAGGGCTTGCATCCCCTGTGCACGCCTCTTCCACCTCCTCCCGGCGGAACTCCAAGTCTCCCAGGCGCATCGCCTTGCAGGAAGGCCACCGAGAGCACGAAGCAATTGGCAATGGAGTGCGGTTATTCGAATGCAATGCAATACCGTTTTGTGGGTTGGTGACTGGCGGACATGGGGCCTCAGTTCGTCCCAACACTCTGCGTAAGCCCTCGTACAAGCGATGGGCACCCCCAAACGGTTGGTCACGCAGCCTCCAAAGGATTATCCTTGATGGTTTCCATCTTCTCGATCATCCTTTCCTTGCGCAGGTCGCCAAGTGGCGAAGATTTGTTGTCAATTGGCAATGATCCGCTGGGTCCGAGCAGCTTTTATCTGAGGTGGGCACAATTGGATTGAGAAGCAACTCGTTTGCATCCTGCGCGTGGGCAACTCTTCGGCCCCTTCCACAAACCGTCCAATTGCAACTTTCGAACTGCCCCCGCGTCAAGTTGATCGCATCGCTTCGCATGCCTTCGAGAAGGTCATGGCGCCCACACCCACGGCAAAGCAAATGAAGAGGGTCTGCAGAATGCTGAGGCCAGCCTGCATTGGCTGCACGGCCAGGCGATGCGTGCCGATTCAACAGTGCTATTCCCATGCGGAAGAATGAACCTTCTCAAATCCGTGCCATCGCAATCAACATCTTGCTGGTGCCAAGCGAATCTTCTCTCGCGACCCAAATCCATCCATTTCATCACGCGATTGCCACCCAGTCATCATAGTTCGGGAGTTGTGAAGACTCTGGGGCACCTCTAGTTGCGTGTATCCTCTTCGGTCGAAGGCAAAGATGAAGGAGAAGCTCTCACTCTCCTTCGAAAGAGGCAAGTTGGCTTCACGTTGACCACATTTGCATCGACAGCAAGGCTCCTCCGCACTGTAGGTGAGAGGCGTGACATACTCCACCTGCAAGCAAGCGACACGTGGGGAGGGGTTGACTCCGAGCTGTTGCGAGATCCACTCAGACATCCAGCACACTGAACTGTCAAAGGCCACAGACCTCGTCGCCATTTTTCATGACTCGTACTGACTCGTCATGACTCGTAGCTCGCAGATCCCTCGCCTCTGAACACCGTAGCTCTGCAGTGATGGAGCAGCCGTTGGAGGCCATGGCCCGAGCTTCCTCGAACGGTTGTTTGGCTCTTACAGAAGACTCTGTTGTTTCCTCTCGCTTTTTTCTTTGTTTCTCCTGTTGTTTTTGGCTTTTGTCGGTTGAAAGGGGGTCTGGGGGGGAGACCCTACATGTGTGTATATATATATATATACACATGTATATGTATATGTGTTACATGTTTGTTTTACCATTTTGTTTTCACCCGGTTTTATCACTTCTGGACGAAGGGCCCCAAACCAGTAAAAACAGAAGAACCATGAAAACAATTGAAAGCCCGAGAAAAAAAAAGTCTATGAGACAAATTCTGGAGGACCCTGGTTTACAGTGTTTGCTGCTTTTGTTTAGTGTTTTGCCTGTTTTTTGTTGTTTTGTTTTTTTCTGACCTTCTTCATGAGGACCCTGGTTTCTTTCTTTGGTTTTCTAGCTTTTCTGGTTTGTTTTGGGTCCCTTCTTCTGGAGGCCCCCGTGTTTCTTCTGCTGCTGTTGTTCTGCTTTTGCTTGCTTAGGCCCTTCTTCTGGAGGACTCTGATTATTTTCCTCTTTTTTCTTACTTTGGTTTTCAATTGTTCTGTTGTACGTATTCGTTTTGGGGAGAAGCATCTGTCCTCACCCCCGTCTCGTAGTAAGATGCCATCATTCCAGGCCTTTCTTCTGGACATACTTGACCACTATGCCAAAGGCCTCTGAAGAATCTGCTCTGCATGTTCAAACTGGGTCCCGCCGGGGGGGGGGGGAGGCGTTAGCATACATACATACATACATATATATATATATATATATATATGGCAAACAAAAGTATTCGAAGCGGTTCGAAGCGGTTCGAAGCGGTTCGACGTTCGAAGTCGACTCGGGGCGCTGCGGGCTGGACCACGACACCCACCGCTGTCTGGCACTCCTCTTGCCAATCGCTCACCAGCCTGAACAGGAGGCACAATGAAACAAGCAAAGAGCACCGAGCGCAAATGGTTCAAGGTGGCTCGCTTGACCTTAGCCTTTGTAAGTTCTTGCTTTCAAAAGTCAGCTTGAACTCAAGAGCTGTTGCCTCGACTTTGTCGCTGCCGGGATAGGCGCACCGACCTGGCAGAAGCTCCCACTGCCAGAGGTTGTCCAGAACCACATCCTGTTTCATGCTGTCATTTTATGTTGCGGAAACTTGGGGGTCCCGTTCCCTCCAAGCCATGGCTAGCTTCCTTTCTGGTTTCCCAAACGGCCTGGTTCACATACCAGGCCACACCAAACAGAAGAAACTCGCGCCAAACATGCAAATCTTCACCGTGCCCTGGTAGAAGTCGTTGCGCACATAGGTGGAGTCCCAAATGGCCTCGGATCCATCAATCCTCCCGTGCACAACTAGCTTATTCTTCCAGTCTATGAGGCTCGCTGCACCTCTGTGAGAGTGTGTAAAGAGAGAGTGACAATTTTACCTGAGACCGACTTGCATGTGAAGGGGACTGATGTTTCCGGTGGTGTTCATCGCCCAAGGATCACCCATTGATAGCAATCCCCGTTGTTCGATTCCATTAACGGGAACCCAAGCAAAGCCTGTCTGTGGTGAAAAGAATGCCTGCCAAGCCCACTCCATATGCCAAAGCTCAATGAGCCTTTCTATCTATTCATGTACATATATATAGAGAGAGAGATGTGTGTGTCTGTGTGTGCGTCTCTGTGACTTGGAGGCTTCAGGGGTAACTACATGGCGTGGACATCGCATTGAGGCACGATTCTCCGAATTGGATTGGCTCCACGTTGAGGATGCACGGGCTCCAGAGATCGGAAACCAGCAATGCAGCCAGGCTGCGCTCAGATTGTCGGGATCCAACCGCAGGTCCTGCACCCATGGCGGCAGTCCACCCGTCACAGCAGAAAAATCAAAGCGTCAGAGTCATATCTGTGGGCAAAACAAAGTTCTGTCCAATGAATATTGCGAGTTTGCGCAAACTCAGCCACATTTGCAGCTGCGACAAGCCCTTTCTTCTGAGGTCTGCCTCACCCAGCCATCGAACCTGATTGAAGGGCGATAGCCTGAGTGCAAAACCGAGCGTGTGCCCTGCCACATGACTTCCTCCCCGTCGCAACTGAGACATCAAAAGTTCATCCTTCATCGAGGCGTCTATCTGTGTATTTATACATGTATATATATATATATATTATACATATTTGCGGGCCAGGGCCTCCCAGTGCTTTGGCGCAAACGTCCAGCTTGCATCAACTCGATTGGTGCCCCATGACACTTCTGCGGCAAATATTGCAGACCAGAGACTGTCCCAGGTAATCAGAACCTGCCCACCTCCTGGACACCGTGCCTGCCGGGTCTGCTGAGCTGCTCAGCCAGTACCGTGCCAGTTAGGCTTACAGCCGTAAAAAATTGACAGACTCCCAGGATGCTTGCGAAGAATGCGTGCAACACCCAAATCAGTCAGAACCAATGCAAGTCGAACCATAGCACGCGAGCCTATCCAGTAAAGCTTCCACAAGAAGCTACTGGAGATGTGGACATGCAGAAACTGCAGCAAGGCCACCTGACAGTCATGGCAAGGCTATGCATGACTGGCCCTGTAATTATTTGACTTGAGTACGAAGGACTTGTGCTTTGCGCAAGTCAACATATCAGCATGATTTCCTCGAAAAAACATATGTGTTTCTTTTCAATCTCACAGCTCTGCTCTGGCCGGCTCTTTAAATTTTACATCCGACAGATTGGTTTTCTGGTTCAGACACGTTCACTGCATGTTGACAGCAAGCTGAAACAGGTGCGGAACCCTCCTTGCTAAAAATCACCAACGGCATGCTTCTCATAGCTTCAAATGCTCAAACGCTCGCGCAGGACTCTTGGGCACTCCGTTGAACCCTACAGAATGACAAGACCCCACCTAGCAACAATCCCGCATTTTGATGATTCCATGGAAACTATCCATTGGCAAGGCTGTAGTTGTCATACTTTCAAACATGCTGGATCCAAGTCTGATCGCTTTGATCTGGTCGATTTGATCTGGACGCGCCTCCAATTCATATCGATTTCCTCAGAGATATGAGCCACGCTATTCTCTTATCTTGGCAAGTTGGGCAGGAATGCACAGCACCAGGCAAGTTGTAAAGGGGTGCAGCGGGAGTTTGCAGTTTGGGTCAATGTCATCAAAGGCTCGAAAATGTTGCTCTTGATCCACAGCTGGCGTCTGCAGCGACACCATGCACCACGGCCTGGGAAAAACAATGCTTGTGTCACATGACAGCAATCGTGTTGTAAGGCAATCTTGGGCTCAAATTTGTACCGGCTTGATCAACTACATGGCTTTGAAGCTTCATGCTTCGGGCCAAAGCTTTTCAGATCCTGACTTGACCGTGGCGTTGGTAGCTCCACACCAGGTTCGCCACCTGCACTCGCTGTTGATTCCATCAACTTCACTCTTCATAGCTTCAAGCGCATGTGAGTGACTGCGAGTGAGTCCATGTAATGAAATCCAAGTAGGGTGTGCATCACAGGCTGCCTCTCGTAGATCATGCTCGCGGCAAACTTAGAGGAGTCCTGGAGAGGACGAATATCAAACCTTACGGGCACCCTGGGGACTTCAGCTACCTGACCCAAGTGCATAACACTTGCAAATTGTTTCACACGTTGGCCATCTCTTTGTCGGATAGCAGAAAGCAGCCAAACAATCGGGTACACGGTTGGGAAACTTGTGTTACTTCCAGGATTCCATGTTGAGATAGGGGTATTCAAGCAGCACATGAGGAATGGTCACTCACAATGCCCAGATGTCGACAAGCAACCTCTCCTGAAAATCAGAGGAAGAAATAAAAACATTGCCTGATGGCTCGAATTGCGGCAGGACAATCAGCATGACCTCAGCGTCAAACTGGCTGACCAAGCTGCGTGCTGTGCTGCGATATGCTAGCAAAGCGAAGCTGCACACGTGAGAGGGGTTGCTGGCAACATCAACAACGCAGAATGATTGCCTTCAGATTCAAACTGCCGGATCTCAGAACCTTGCCCCCCTCGGCCCCATGCCCCTCGTGCTTTTCTTACCAGGAAGCGAATTTGAATTCAAGAGGTGCTGGGCTCACGGCTAGGACCAGGATGATAACGCGACGGGTGGTCATGTCCTTGGAGGATCCACACGCGGCATCGCTGTTGAGGGAGAGCGTTTGCGAATGCCGGCCCGATGAGGGTAGTGATGGGAGCTCTTCCTTCCATCTTAGCTTCCATCCCTCACGTATCTATCTATCTTCATTCTGGCTGCCATCATATGACTTTTTGCGGCAGGGCCCGTCCACCATACATCTGTGTGTGGTGGCCTCTCACATCTCTCACCATGCAACCGCTTATCACTGAACCACTTGGCTCCCAGCCGACAGCTTCTTGCCCACGCGAGTTTCTTGCTTCGGCTCGTCCTATCGTGTACTGTGACTCGACAGGCCGGGGACATGTCAAAAGCTCTGGGAAACTTGTAGGCTTGCACATGCCGGGAATTGCCTCAAAGACTAAAGCGTCTTCCATGACACCGTGCCTGATCCTCTTGCTTGTTCTCATCTTCAAGATCGTCCTCCACAATAGGCTTGAACATCACAAAAGGCTCCCAGCACTGATGGTCTTCCACGGTCGGCGTCAGTCTTGCGCTATGTGTCCTCGTCTTCACCTTCCTGCTTGACCTCGCGTACGGAATTTGCAAGTCATACTATGTAGCCCGTCTTTGCATCACTCCAATCAGCACCTATGTCACAGCCAGGTTCTGCTTTGGCAGATCTGTCAAACACTGCACACGTCCGCCTGAAATTCACTCTTCAAAGTTGATTCTGATGGCTCCTGCACAGGCTTGCCGGATGTAGCCGCAAAAGACTCTAAGCCACCAAACTTGAGCACAAACCTACAAATGCAAATGCGATGGCACCGTCGCCACCAAAACTCTCCCCGCATTTCACGGCAAACAGGAACATTCACTCTCGGACCGCGATCAGCTGAGAAGCAGCCCAAGCATGCCCTCGGAAATGCTTGCCCTCTGCAGAGCCTCCCTCATAGCCAGACGCAACTGGCGCAACCACTGCAGCAGAGTTAGTGGCATACAGCAAGCTAAAAGTTGGAAATTTGCCGACACCCAGTCAAAATTCGCCGTTGCTCACATGCACCCTGCAAGCTTGCTTCTCAAGGGGGGGGGGGGATCTTGGAAATCTGAATCCAAGGGCTCCAGCAATCGAGATGCATTCCGGGGAATGCGCCGCGCATGGATTTTCAGCCTTTCGAGCCTTTTGTGGAACACAAAAGGCACTGCATTGCGAACTGCTGCTAGTGGCAAGGCAATGCGGACTGAACGCCTGAACTGCTGAAAGGTTGTGGGTATCCATGACGCTGATGCTTTCCGCGATCTTTACAAGGGGAGTTGAACCAGTTGAGCATCCGGTGGGACCCAGAGAGCAAGGCGAATGGCCTGCAATAAGGAAGCCAACTAAGCCAACCCTCAATCCAAGCGGATACTTCCCCAAGCCCCTCTGGGCCTCTTGGCACAGCGGCAAACCAAAAGCGGCCTGCCCCGACACCCCGATCCGGTCCGGGACTACTTCGCCGGGCTTCAGCTCAAGCAGACGCTGCTTCCTGAACAAAGTCGCAGTCGGAAAGTCCATGCCGCAAGTCAAGAAGCGCTCGAAGCGCTCCTGGTCTCCTCCTCTTTCCGCTTCTCCATAGCGACCCAATATGCCTGCGTGACAGCTCACCAGTGCCAAAGACACGGACTGGCTGGTTGCACTGGCATGGACAATTTCACTTCACCCGTACGCGGCCTTGTAGAGTTTCACCAAACGCATGAGTCGAATAATTCGAACAGTTCCTGGGTGCAAGCTCCATGAAATACCCCCAGGTCTGGCTTCCTGCATTGAAACCCTGACAAGGCACGGCTTGCCCGCGCACCAGCGCGGCCCGCACGGCTGGTTTTTAGAGCCTGGTGCCGCTCACTGGCAATTGCATCAAGGTCACAGATCAAGCCTCCTCTCCCTCTGCTGATGCGCAGAACAGCTCCTTGGATACCTGGCCAACGAGTTCCAAGCGGCCATGGCCTGACAACTTGCTGGGCCCCTGGCCCACGTCAGGTCGAAGACCAACGTGACCGTTGCACCCATGTCGAGAATAAAGAAAAAACCTGGCCAAAAAGCAGGTTCTTCAGAGACTCTCAAAGCTCATGCTAAGCCCTGGGCCGAGAAAATACTCTTCCTGACCTGAGATTTGTCCAACTTAGTGCAAAAAGAGATATGCCCGCACATGCGAACAGGGTTTCACTCCTGGCTGAATCGCTGTCAAACCCCATAAATGCGCTGTGTCACTTGCTAATCAACGCTCGTCCCCAGTCCATGGATCCCGGCCCAGACTATTCGCAACTATCTCCGCGCCAAAGACCAGGCAGGCGAACTGAGCACAGGGGGTCACGTCTGCCAGTCTGCAACCGAATCGAGGCAGTTCAGCAAGTCATTCACTGTTGAACGCTAGCACAAGCCCTCAAAAGTGCTCAACCAATGCTTGCCATCCAAGGCACGAGGGTGATCGCGTTAAATAGCTCGTCAGTCTGCATGTGAGTGACACAAAGACGAAAGTCATCGCCGAAAAGAGCGTAGATGGTGAGGGCCTACGGAATGGGAATTGGCATCTCAAGGTCTAGCCGGTTTCGCCGGTTTCGCCGGTTTAGCCAAGCACTCACTCGCCAAGCCACGGTAGTAAGCACCGTGAAGCGCCAGCTGCTTGCGAGCCGCCGACTCTTCATGCGAATCCAGGCCATCCTCACAGCCCGCAGAGAACCATCTGTGCTATGGTCACAACTTGCGATGATAAAGCCCTACTCCTTGGTTGTACAGGACTAGACTGTATCTGGCTTCGTGAGCCTCTCGCAGTCCAAACCAACCTGTGGCTGAAATGCCTCATTGTAAATTTCTGTGTTACAATTGTTACACTAGACATGCAGTGCGGTGGGATCTGTTTGTGACAAACGAGGCTATTGGCAGACTGCCAACCTAGTCTCAAAATTCTCAAATCCAGTGCGCCATTCAATGCTTGGGAGAAAGCCGTCTGCTTTGGCGGTGATCCCAACGTGAGGCATCTGTGATCGACGGACTTTGAGGCTGCGTGGCTTTTGTGCTGGATTTCGAGCTGGGACTTGTTTGAGACTTGATCCCACTGGAGTTTGTTAGGGACACTACATTGTCGGGGCCATCTCTAGTGAACGAGTTTTCTTTAGAACAAGGTGTGGTATCTATGACAATTTGTCCTCATCAATATGTCTATAGAATTCAATTGCCACGTTAGACACTCTCTGCCTCTGAACTTGGTCTATTCCTGTTTGTCTTGTTTGTTTGTGTGTGACTGGCTTTGCCAGCTGGGCCGTCTGTCCTCTCCGGATCCCGCAGCTTGAACTTCCTTAGCCACAAATCAAGCTCAGGCCTCCTGGACTCATGCAGGATCATGCATGCTGCCTTCTCAAATTGCGAGGGCTTCTGTTCACTTTCGCACACTTTATCATTCATCTATTCACTGCACTGACGAATCAAAGGCTGAAGGCCCCGACTTGATGCGATTGAAGATCTGCTGCCATTGGATCTGCTTAGGCTTTGGCTCGGGCTCCCTGCATCGTAGGCAAGTGAGCAGCTATCGGGGCATCGGGCATATGCATCGGCTTAAGCCTCTTAGACGGCGCCTTCCCCGCTTTCTCGGGCTGGTAGGAGTGCGGCCCTCACAGCATGTGCCATGTGAGAAATCCGAACAGGGGACGGATGCCATGTCTACTCTAGATGCCAAGGCCACAGAAAATCCCAAGCAAATATCCGGCGACCTTTGCTGTCGGTGTGAAGGCGTGCGGGAAGGGCTTCTAGCGACATGCGGCCCAAATTGGTATACGCGTCTCGTGGACACAAACATAGTTGCTGGCCGGGCGATGCATACAAACGCTGTTGGCTTTGAGAGATGCGCGCAACATGCGAAGGCATGTGTTCAATGAGCACCCAACGAACGGGATTGGCATTGCTTCTGGCCACATGATGAGCGCCCTCAGCCCACAATGCCTGCGGCTCATTTTGCTGGCAGACACATACACTGGTAATATGGATGGCGCCTGCTGCCTCTAGGTCAGTCGTTCTGACTCTCCAAGATCCAAAGGCAGCAATGGACGCTTTGGTGCGCTTTGATGGCTGCAAGCCCCTTCACGAAGTGCGCAGTGTTCGCCATGTGTCTGCAAAGTGCTGGTCTGGTTTGGTGGGCGTGCGCCTTTACAGAAATTGTGCCTTGGTAGATGTAAGATTGTGCTTTGTTCAGCTTGCGTCCTTATGTTTGTTTGGCTGATTAGCACCAAAGGCAGTGCTATACATGCTGACACGATATGCGGAAAATCCTTCCCTCCCCCCCCCCCCGCTACGAGGCGGATAGCCCACTGCGAGTCCGGCACGAGGGCTGTCGTGTGTCTCTGGTATCCACAGGCCCGAGTTGCTTTCTCGTAGGCACTGAGTGGGCTTTTACAGCTTGCGTCGGTCGACCTAGGCAGGCCTTCGCCTTCCTTGCGCTGTTGATTTTGCAGGGACGTGCCAAGCGGGAGTCCTGAACTGAAGAACCCAGTCGCGCAAAATGACCTCTAAAACAAGCTGACCCTGTTGCACAATCCTGAAAGCCAGCGAATGCTCAGAGGTGAGACTTCAAACACAGAATGGCCTAGTAACGCTTGAGTTCACCTGACACCTATCTGGCTAGCGTTCAAAACTGGAGAAGCAACCTTTAAAGAAACCTCAACCCCAGCCCTACAATCTGAAACGCTCACAAGACCCGAAAACTGCTAAAACCCGAAAAACCCATCAGTGCAAATTGGAATGTACTTTAGTCAAAGCCAACATGCTCGTCTTTACCCACTTCCCCCTGACGTGAAAAATTCGCCTGACAGCTAAAGTCAGCTGATGGCGCTGAAATATGGAGAAGCAACGCCTCAAGCCCCCTGAATCAGTAAACTCTAATCTTGCTTTGTCTTCGTAAGCATGTCAATCTTCACTCGATGTTCGTCACGGGAATATTGCCTTCAAAACACCAATGAGTTACATACATTTCGTCCGCATGTCAAGTTTTGGAAAACTAGAGGAGAAGTGGACTTATGTTTGGATCTAAGGCTTGCATGATAGCGGGGGTTGGCTGCGGGCAACGTTTGCTGTGGCCTCTTTTGCAAGGTCTCGAAAGCCGGGTACAGTCTGGTGTTGTAGGCTTGTATCCTTGCAGTAGATAGCAGTCGTTTGGCGTTGGTGTTTCTAGGCTTGCGCCTTTCTAAGTGTTACATTAGCTATTAATGTGCTAAGAGCGCGTTTTCCTTGCGCCTTTACCTTAGTTTTCGGGGAAGCAAAACTATGCTTCCCGGGAGTGCCCACAACGACCAAGCTCGCCAGCCAAGAAAAGACGAAGCGCGAAATGCTTAGCGCTGCTGTGAAAAAAACCAAACACTTACGTAAAGGCACCCCTAACCCTTGAATCCATGCGGGAGGTATCAGCGCCCGACCATGTTGTGTTCTTTCACGTGACTGTTGGCTAAGGGGATGGCTCTGATGGCAGCAGGGGATGCTTTCTTCATTGGGGATGGCCACGGAATGGCTAGGATGGTGCACGGAGTCTCCCCCCAGATTGGAAAGAAGCAGGCGGAACCTGCCAAGATTCAAAGGCCATGTCTGCAGCAAGGAACAAGCGAGACTGATGTACGGGATAGGCAGACCGCGGGGACTCTTCTTCAACGAGTTCAGACTACATTATTTGTGTTTGTGCTGAATGCTGTTTCCAACAAGAGTGAGCGGCATGGCATTGTCACAAATATTGAAAGAAGGAGCTCAACAGGCAATAGCCGCCTGTTTGCAGAATCCCTTGGCACCGACACGCCAGGCCAGGTGCGCAGAGCAAGAAAAATCAAAATGGTGGGTATCAAATCCCCCTCGCCTGGCTTGTGGAGAAGCGGACCGTGGAAGGTGCCGGGTGAATGGAAGCCGCTCCTCTCATCACCTGCACAGGGCTTCTTTTGCGAGTCCATCCGAGATCCAACCAATCCCCACCTCAACTCCTAAGATCGCGCTGTGTAAGAGGCCATGGTTCGACAGACGTCGTGCAATCTGCCACCAGGTCTTAAGTTTAAGCTGGGAGTTGGGGGTGCCCTGGGACTCTGCCTTGTCAAACCAAAAACCGAATACGAAAAGACTGGCAGACTGAAAAGACTTGCGCGTAACTTGCTCAGATTCGCAACCGCTGTGATAGGCCCAGCTCCGTGCCGGCTTTGCCGAGTTCGGACCGGTGACCCACCAGCTGAGCCAAGAGAAGTGCATGAAAGAACGTGCGATCGACTGCTCCGTCCAAGCTGGGGCCACTCTCTGTTATGGCAATCAATGCTTCAACTGCCCAAGGGGAGGCGTACTCAGCCAGGCTCCAGCTGTCGGCCAGCTCCAGTACCCGTGCTGAGAGGGCAGACCAAGTCCTAGCCACTCTGGACGTGAAAGAAATGATATTACTCAACATCTCCAGGATGCGTCTAAGCAATCCTGTGACATGAAAAACCGATCTTATGAAGGTCGCAGCCAACGGAGAGCGCATGGTGTAGCATTTTTTGTCAAAAGCTCGAGCTGATATTCCGATAGAACAAATGAAACTCTGTGAGTCAATGAGCTTGAAATCATGAATTGCTCCTCTCCACCTGCTGCCTGGCACAGAAATGCACTCCGGAAATGCAAACTAAATGCGAACAGTACCAGCACTCCGTGCCTTGACAAGCCCTCGCAAAGCTTCAGCAACCTTCGGGCGGGGAGAGCCTCCCAAATCCAAAACCCTGTAAAGTCCTTCCCATGCTTGAGACAGGAGAGTCGCAATCGGTGCGACGGCGCTGGTGGTGGCAGTGGTGGTGGGTTGCAATCAAGAAGCCTTCCTAAAACCACGCAACAAATCAAAAGGCTGCATCTATTTGTCTTCGGGACTGTCCCCTACCAACCTTCGTCTACACTGGTATTGTGGATCAGGACGCCAAGGTAGCGCCGCATGGCACCAGGGCACCCCCACTGCTGCGGAGTTGCTCCCAGCAGCTCTGCCTCCAACTCCCGGCTCAGGCGCCTGGCAAGCGGCAGCGGCTCTACGTCACTCGAGCCCGCTTGCCCTGCCTCTCGTCGGCCTCCTGCTGGGCTCTTTGCAGTTGCACCTACCCCAAAACGGCACTCGCCAATGGAGCCCGGGTACACTGACTGAGGACAATGGTGTTCACAGTGCTTTCGGCAGGTGCCCAGAGACATGTTCTCGCGTAGCGACCCACTGGAGAATTCCAAACAGCTAGGCATGCCGCCTGCAGCACGCCTTTTTGCGCGGCCAATTTGAGCCGAGCCATGTGGGTGAGACTTGGCCGAGGTCGCTCTCAAGTTTGGCTGCCTGCAGGCAATGTATGGATTCAATCACTTGCAGAAGATCAATCAAACATGCAGCCTCAATTATTGCGATTGATTAAAGGATGCTGGGGTCTCGCAACCATGTTTAGAACGGAAAAAGGGAGTTGCGCTTAGAACAGCAGAGCAAAAGTTCCCAGCTGCGCAGACATTGTGTATGAGTAGATTGTCGGATACGATTAACGTTGCAAACATGGACAAATCAATTGCACGCATTGCAGCTGTGCCCGGTGTGCTCCTGTAGACTACTCCTCCAAAACGGTCTCAGCCTTTCTCAATGAACGCCACGCTTGCCGGAGCCTGTGGGCACTGGCCTGCGAAATATGTTGCGGAACCTTGGCCAAAGAAAGGGCTCAGAATTCCAATCCCCCGACATTTTGGTTTGTCAATAAGGGCCTCTTTCTGTAAGGGCCTCTTTCTGGACCCGCGGTGTCATTTGTGCCGGTCCAAAACAAGGGCCGCAATTTTGACAACCGCCCATATCCACTGGAACACACCAGCGCTGTCTGAATACTCGCTTGTGGCCAGGCAGTCTCAGTGTGCTCTGTTCTCCAAGGACTGCGCACTGCACTTCGCGATGTTTTCTCAGTCCTGGTCAGCGCTTGAATCGCTTTGAAACACATGCGGGCACACTGCAGGCATGCAAGAACCCCCGGCAACCGTCAAGTTTGGACGGCACTGGTAGAGACCAGTCCAGACTGAAGACTAGACCATCTTGCATACTCCAAATCAATCAGGGTCTGCTGCTCTGCCTTTGCCGCGTTGCAGAAGAAGATCGCTGTCGCGCCTGTCTCTTTCTCACCGCTCTTGGCATCAAACTAAACTATACTAAGTCACACATGTAGAAGCAGTCAACCAGTCATGCAACTACAAAGCCAACTTGCCCAGCAACAGCCTACAAAGTTTGACCTGCAGCAAAGAACAAAGATTGCTTCAGGCCTGTATAACACTAGGAGTTGCACTACACTTTGCGCTGAGCGAACGTAATAAGCTAGTGGTGTACCCACGGATTGACTACAAAAAGGTGCAGGGCACAAAGACAAGCAGAACCAGAGGCAGCAGGAAGTGGTCCGAACCACTCCAGAACAGCAACAACAATTGCGACCACGCCGAGAAGGAGTGCGACGACCACGACCGAAAGGCCGCCACCACCGCCACCGCCACCGCCACCGCCACCGCCACCGCCACCGCCGCGCCACCGCCACCGCCACCGCCACCGCCACCGCCACCGCCACCGCCCACGCCCCCACCCCCGCCGCCGCCGCCGCCGCCGTCATCGTCACCGCCACCGCCACCGCCGCCG